>JAQLOL010000012.1:29363181-29380039 GCA_029783665.1 Naso thynnoides | reverse complement strand
CAACTCTCACAACTCCTGTCTTCTTCTCTCTCGGCAGTGGGTGGGTGATGGCAGGATGTATGTATGTGTGTGTGTGTGTGTGTGTGTGTGTGTGTGAGAGTTGATTTTACTTCACAGACCTGCTGACTGGCAGGCCAACAGGCTGATGCCTTGAAGGATGAGGAATTGTTTTAAAACTTAAAAGCTCCTGTGGAGATGTTCACAGTGTCTTGGCAGTATTTGAAAGTGAGTCCAGGTCAGGAGTTCATATGTCGCCTGTGCTCAGATCTGCTCAGACTTCAGCTCCAAATGAACTGCAGAGGATCCAAGAGGAGAGTGAGGATGTAGAAATAGAAGTAATAACACTCACTTTTCACTAAAATCCTTGATACAGTATGTAAGGATGAATGCAACATGTAAAGCAGCAGTTTAGTGTCTTACATCATAACTTTGGTAACACTCTCATACAGGCCTGTTCAAATGGTGGCCCATGGGCCACATATGGCCCAGAGGCAACCTCTGAGTGGCCCAGCAAGAAAAGCAGAGAAAACTGGGAAAAACACGTCACTTGACCCTACAGAAACTCCTACAGACCTTCAATGCAACGCTAGACTTGCAACAGTCAACCCACAGTGCAGCACATTGTTGTCAGGATGTGTGTTTAGTAGCGATAGTCCTGTGATATGACCTCTAAAAGGTTTCTTTCTCAACCCTCAAACGTAAAAACTGTAGCTGTAGCCCTGCTTACACAAACAAGGCCAAATACAAACGCCGAACCAATCTGTTTGATTTGCAATGAGTGCGTTTAGGCATTTAAAAGGGAAACAAGCACTTACATTGCTTGTTTTGTATTACAATTATTCGTGTAAGTTTAGAATTCGTCATTACCTGCTGCTTCCCAGCCGCTGAAAATGCCTGGCCCAGCTAAAATTCCTAGTTTTAAAATCTGGCTCGGTGGAATTTGTAGTTGAATAGCCCTCCGCTAAATATGCAGCTACATTCGGGCTTCAGTTAGCCGAGCTTAACCCAAATACTCCAAGAAGTCGCTGTTCCCAGCAAAGAAACAGTCTTTCATGTTGGTCCCTTTAAATCCTCAAATTGTCCATTTCACACTTTGGTTTTCGTGCAGATTAAAGTAATGAGCCGGCCTCTGCGCTAAACCAGACCTGATGAGAATCTTTCCGCAGGGACAATGAAAAAACTGTTTTCTCTTGTTTTCAGTACTCATGCTAAGCTAAGACAGGTATCAGTCTTCTGTAACTCTCAGGAAGCAAATGGAAATCCTTTTTTGTGTTCAAGTTGTATTTTGTTTAGGGCTGCACGATATATTGAAAATGTTATCGCCATCACAATATTAACGTGTGACTGATGTATTGCAAAAGACTGCTCAAACTGTGATAAATGATATAATTTCACATGCTATGCATCCAGATGCTGCGTGCCAATATATTTGGCCAGTCAGATAAGTTCCTGCTAATGCGAACTGATTATTTCCTACAGCTGCAGCCTCACATTAAATCAGTCAACTGGAAAAACGCCAGTCAGTAAGCTTGACTAGCAAACCGCTAACAGTCATTTTCAGCATTTGTTGACACCAGGCCAATGTAAAATATGTGTGGAAGTAGATTTATAGGTATTTACCTGTTATCTGTCAGTGTGTGTGTTACACTCACTCACACTGTCTGGAGTCTGTTAGCGACACAAATCTAAAGCAAAAAGAGAAAAAATGTTAAAATTTTAATGGTGTATGTTATAGAATTTTAATGTTCATTTGTTAAAAACAAATAAAAACTTAAGTGACAGAAAAAACTGTAAACTTACATTTGTTTAATTATGGCGGGTAATATCGTCAGTACTCAACAGCGTTATTGCGTATCGCAAGTTTTCCTGATATGGTGCAGCTCTGGTTTTGTTCCAAACTTACCCAAGTAGGTTCAAGTTGAAGTTTCCTCACAGAGGCCTCCTAGAGACATTTAATCAAACATGTGTATCTGTTTGACCCCATGAAGCTGTGTAATGGGATTAAAGCTCATCGCTGCAAACAAGAGCTCAAGCTTGTACCCGTCTCAGTAAACCCCAAACTCATCTGGGATGTTCGATTCTCAAACAAAAGACTTTGAAAAAGTCTGACTGTAAGAAAACTGATCAATTTTTCTACGAATCCAAAGTTTTGTTGAGAATGTTTTGTGTGATGGTCTAAAGGGCCGTTCTGTGCTTTGAGATGTACCAAAAAAAAAAAAAGCACCTTTTGTTGTTTTGTTTGGTCTTATTGTTGCTTTGAGTGAACACATCTCTGCATTGGAGATCGTCCATAATCCTCACTGTGTGTTGTGTTTCTGCAGCCTCGGAGCCGTTCGGTGAGAGGAGCAGTGGGCAGAAGTCCAGGCGGAGTCCTTTACAGACGCTTTATGACGGAGATCAGGTCAGTCCTCTGTGCTGTGACTCCTCACCGAAACCTTGTCTGAACTCTTTTTGCACATTTTTCTTTTACTATCTCTAATATCTACGTAACTGACTGAGAGTCCCGCACAAGAATTTCAATGCTCGTATACATTCGTACCTGAACAATTGGCATAAAAGTCTTGAATCTTGAATCTTGTAAGGATTTATTAAGGCTTATCCTCTCGCATGTTTTGGCAGCATATGAATGTATTTTAGTATTCTACTTTTATTTGAACTCTGATAAATTCAGACAAGCACAATCCAGGGTCCTGGACTGACGGTAAAGGCCGTGTGACCACGCAATAAAAATCAAGCTTCAAATCAAGCATGTTAATTTAAGATTTTCTAACGATTTTCCTGCATTATACACCACTGAACAGTTGACATGAGACTGATGATAATGTCTTTTTTTTTCCACTAATTTTCTGTCAGAAGCGACAGAAGAAGAAATATTTGGGAAATGACAGTAAAAATGAAAAGTTGGAAAGCTTATCGACATCCTGACCATGTTTAATAAATGACCGAAAGTCTGTTGATGCGTTGCACAGCCATAGTTGAGACACTAACTTAGCTAGTAGCATCAAATAATCATCCATTCTGCACTTCATCAGTTGTGGAAGGCCCAGAGATGTTGAAAAACGAAGTCGTGTCTGTGTTCGTTACATAACTCCGTGGCGTTAGTTAACGTCATAAAGTTTGTTGTACAGCTCCACGGTGTTCACACACAGCTACAGATGTGTTGGTCTCAGCGTCCAGACATTAGTGTCATTGGGAGGATCTCAACGCTGATTGGCTGTGATGACACACTTTGTGTGTGAGCGACGTGGGACACAGAGTGGTGAAAGTCTGGTACACCAGTTCGGTTTAATATTTGGCTTAATATTCAACCCGGTCTAGAAATTTTTCCACCAGCCCAGTCCCACTATATATTCAACAGATTTTATAAAAAGAGAAATAAAACTCAGCGTAAAGCGCGCTATGTGGCGATTTTTGTATCAGAACATCAGTGGGCATTACAGACCTCTTAGCGAGTTTGTTGTCTTTGAAAACGAGTCTGTAATGTGTTCTTTGAAGGATTCTGGAAATGCCCCTTGAATCCATTAACGAAGCTATCAGCGACATCAGCAATGAGCTCCAGCCCTCAGCACTGCACTGTTCATCATAAAAGTGATGTAGAACATTGAATATGATCGGAAAAATCCTTATTATTACGCTTAATGTGCAAAAAAACCCAACTTGTGTGCTGACATTTTCTTGAGTTAGAAATCAAGCAATTTGGTAGAAAAGTAAACTTTGTATAAGGGACGTGTATTTTACCATGTGCCCATCCCATCCTGTCAGCTCAGCTAGCAAATATGATCCATGAAGTTCCAATGCGAAACAGTCAGCAGCAACGATAATGCTAAAAGAGACTAAACATAAAGTTAGTTCCACAGGTACAAACTGTGTCAACATCAACAGACAGCGCCTCATACAAAATACCCCAACTTTGCAGAAAGTAACATTATTACTAGCTGTGTTTAATTTTCTTCCTGTTTGTGTGCTGCATTAGTTCAAAGCACGGAGACTCCCAGAGTGTGGATTTTATAATAATGAAGTCAGCATGAATGAAAATCCTGCTGTTTCTTCATAATACAGCGGACATTAGCAGATGTGTAGCATATTAGATTACTGCAATGTATACAGGAAAGCTTTATTCAAAACAGATGTTGGCCATCCAGAAGAGCTTACTCAGCTCCAGAATACAACCATCTGCCCCAAACTGAAATATACCTGTTCTTAGTTTCATGGTAAACAATAAAGTAACACAAAGACTGAATGATGACGGACAGAATCCAGTTTATCGGGTCATATTTCAAATAAAAACTGTACCAGCTTAGTCAGATAATGTCATGTTTTAGAAGAGGTCGGCTTTCAGATCTCACGTTTCAGCGTGCAGGATGTAAGTAAGTAAGTAAAGTTTATTTGTCACAGGTCCTTTCACAGAGCAAAGTCACAATGTGCTTTACAGTTTTAAAAGTGTTAGAAACAAACAAAATGTAAGGCAGTAAAATAGCACAGGCAAAAACAGAAGATTTCAGACAATACAATTTTTTACAGACATCCAAAGGCCAGTTTGAATAAATGTGTCTTCTGATGTTTTTTAAAGGCCACAGAGGTCAGAGGCCGCAATTCGTATATTTAAAGGGATGGCATACCACAGAATGGGAGCCACCACTTCACTTTTTGTTTTTAGCTGAGTGCAAGGGACGACCAGTAAACCTCAGCCAGAAGACCTGAGTGACCTACTGGTGATATAAGGATGGAGCAGGTCTGAAATGTACACAGGTGCCTGCAAGTCTCTGTATGTGAGGCTGAGAGTCTTAAATTGCATCCTGAATTTTGTGGGAAGCCAGTGTTAAGAGGATAAAATGGGAGTGATGTGGATCGTCCCACCAGACCTGGACAACAGCTGCGCAGTAGTGTTTTGGACCATCTGTAAAAGGTCAAGAGACATGTCTGTGAATATTCTCATTCATCCAGGTCATTGTTCTCTCTGGGCAAATTGAATCATAGGCAACTGGACTTGTATTTGTCCAGGAAGACGTTTCGCCTCTTATCCAAGGGGCTTCATCAGTTCAAAACGCATCGGTCTCACTAGTATGCACTAGTCTGACGGACAGGTCAGACTAGTTTGCCCAGAGAGAAGGTCAAGAGACAATTTACAAACCGGGATGATAAAAAAGGCATGGATGGTCATCTCCAGTTCCGGTTTTGATACAAAGATCTGAGTTTGGCTGTCTTCCTTAAAACATGTGCGGGTTAGTGATTGAATGAGACTGTTAAAGGACATAGACTGATCAAAAATAACACCAAGATTTCTAAGATTAGACAGTATGTCTGAGGGGAGGGACCCAAAACATTGAGTAACCTTGGGAACTACGGTATCTGAACCAATGACCAGGACCTCAGGCTTATCGGAGTTTGGCTGTAAAAAGTTGCTATTTAAACAATGAAACAAGACACTTACATTTTCTGTGTTATCAGGCTTAAATGAGACGCATACCTGGATATCATCAGCATAACAGTGGTAGGAAATGTTGTTTAATATGCTGATGATTTGGCCTCAGGGAAGCATATACAGGGAAAATAATATGGGACCCAAGACAGAACCCTGTGGGACACAACAGGAAAAGGCAGCAGCTTCAGACATGAAGGGTCCAAGTGCTGTAGAAAAACCAGTCCAGGGCGGTCCCAGTGAAACCCACCCTCTACCTGAGCCTGTCAATCATGATTCTGTGGTCCACAGTATCGAAAGCTGTGCTAAGATCCAGCAGTACTAAAACAGTAACATCGCCCCCGTCAGAAGACATTATGTCGTTAGAAACTCTGAGATGGATGAACAAATGCTAACTGCCCTTAGACCGTATGTATCTTTTCTTTGTGCCACTGTTTTCGAATGTGATTTAGTTACTTGAAAAAGTCAGTAAAGTTAACTCTCTTTCTCATTAGTTTGTCTGTCCTGTGTTGCTTCCGTGTTCAACTGTGTTGTCAACTCATCTGGTGGACACAGTTTCTTAATCTCGTCACTTGTTTAAACGGTTTGAATGTTTAAAAATTGCGTAAATAATTTAGTCCACAACATTCCAGTTTGTTCCGAAGGCCAAACATTTCTACATTTTGATCAACTCACAAGACTAATCAAGAGTAACAACCTCAGCCGATGACAAATGATTATCATTAGTGAGCACAAAAACTGTGTTTTGTTTAAATGAAGCTGCTTCTGTAGAATTTAACCTTTTTAACCATGATGAGAATGTCTTCCCTTTTCAGCTGGACGATTAAATCTCATTTATGCAACTGTGTGTGGGATCTGTAGCACAAGTTTTGGCCTTATAAGACAGAAAATATATATATGCCATCTATAAAACTGAGCACTCACACTTCTGTATCCAGCTCTCCCTTTATTAATCACAATCAACTCTAAAACGGTTGCATGTGTACAAGGCTTTTATGAATCCCACTACACTGACACCAATAACCGTAATGGTCATGGCAGAGCTATCATAAATATTGATGCATATTGTTGAATTGGGAGGATGGCCACTGTGTTACAAACAGAAGAAAGTTTAAGAGGCTGAGGGCTGCTGCAGCTGTTTATGCAGTCCGTCCAACAAAAAGGTCAGTTCTTGTAATTACATGTTGGTCAGACATGGAAGCGGATGCCAAGAAGTTCACTGCTGCAGACAGAACAGAGTCCGAACAGTGTGTGCAAGGAGACGCTGAAGCACACGGCGCATTATGGAAAGTGATACGTATGCAACATTTGTTAAAAAACAAATAAATTAAGCACTATTTAAATCAGAATGCAGTATGCAGGTGTTTTCTTATTTTCACAGATATATGGAATGTGTGGATATTTGAGTGCAGGTGTAACGCAGTTTTTGCATTAAATAAACATTTGAAAACTTATTTGAATTTCACTGGTGAAAGAAAATGCACAGCAGCATTAAAAAGAAAGCATTTCAAAGCATTGTTCACAAGTCGTAGTATTTATTTTTTATAGGCCTAAGAGATTTTTAAATGTGGTTGTAGTTGGAGGCTGAAGCGCCTTTGTCGACCAAATAAATACATAATTGCTGTTATTATTTTTGTTACGTGTACTTTTGCCGCTGCTGTGATTCTCTAAGAAAGGCCGCTGCATCCTGTGTAACGAGCGATGACATCATGTCTGTAAACAGTTTGCTTTGGGACTTTTTTAATGTCGTTCAGACCAGTAAAAGCTGGTCTCAGTGAGGTCTGTGGATTATCCTTCATGTTCCATTACTCATTACACGAAATCCCACCAGGCTACCGTCCACGTTATTGAGGCGCAGAAATTCAAGCAGAGGTTTCAGACACGGACGAGGACATTTTTTTCTAATGCAGCAACTGTTTTTTAATGCAATACTTAAAAACACAATTAAAGTGATGTTAATGGAAAGGCAGACAGTGTGAGGGACAAACAACGGATGACTTTCATCTGTCAGCGTCATGTATCCTGTTAAGTCCCCTCTCTTGCACCTGCACTTCCACATCTCTCTTTTTGAGCCTCAAGGAAAGAACCTTCAGCCCTGAGAAACTGAGGAGCTGATACAAAATATTTCAGCTGCTTCGACCCTGTTTTTACCTGCTATAAAGGTCAGAGATCAATGTATAGTTGCACCAGCGACATTTAATTTATGCGTTTGTGCAGACACTGCACTTCGTCTGAAACTACTTCACACAGTCATTTGACTTTTTTCCCCTATGCATCGATTACAGCCTTTAGGTTTAGACAGTATCAGCATAAACATGAACACTAACAGTGGTTTGTCTACTTCAGGCACATAAAGAATGAATGAACAGGTGGCCTCAGTCTTGTATTTTACAGCAGCGTTAAGTGCATGTGTGTGTAAGATAATTCTGTCATATTAAGTCTTAAATGTTTTCCATTCGTGCTCCTAACAGGATGGCAACGTCAGTCAATCACTGGGGTTCAGACATGCAGTCTCAACGGTTACCAGGTAGATTACAGTTAGAAAATATGTTACAAGCTAGTGCTGCAACTGACAGTTGTTTTTCATTATCGGATAATTAGCCAATTGTTTTCAAGTGGTAGTTGGTAAGTCCATCTAATGTCAAAAACAATAAAATGAAATAAAGTAAAATGCACATCACAATACCCAAGAGCCCTCAATACCTCATTACCTGAAAAGATTAACAGATTAAGTACTTAGCAACAATACAAATCCAGTATAGTAGGCTAATTGTTCTACTCGATAAATCCCACTGACATTTCCTTAACAGTGCACTTTATGTTTGTTTGTTTTGGGGGGTGTTTGTAAAATGATTCAACTGAACTGATTGTTATGAAACTTGGTACAGACTTTAATGGTTACTGCCGAATAAACTGTATTATGCCGTGGTCTGGGTGAATCCTCTGTTTTGATTGGCCGACAGGTGTGCATTAAAACCGTTCAATGCACACGAAGTTTAGCTAAAGGTCAATCACCGTTGGAAAGTCATTTGCCACCCAACTAACTATAGCAACATGAAAGAGCACAGCCACTGTCGCCATCTTGCCTACATGGCAGAAAGGGCGGGGCCAACGAGCTAGCGGAGCAGGCTAGAAGCTGTTTGTGTCGCTTCAGTTTTTAACTGAGAATGTAACCACGTAGATTCCCAACATGCGGTCAGTTTACTCAAATAATGTCTGTTTGGAAATCTGTTTCAAAATTTGGGGATTTTTAAGGAGCCGCAAGTCGCCGGGTGAGACCAGCAGTCATCTCACAGCGGTAGCCGACCCCTCGCGTCGGCACTCCGGAGGGGAAACGATCGGATAGATGGAACTGTGCAACTGTTCAGTGATTCAAATCTTGGTGCAAAGCCAAACATTAGGAGAAGTTTTGCTGAAGTTATAATTTTGAGTATTTTCTGATTCGGTTGCAGTTGCTCCATGGGAGAAGCTAGACTCATATGAGTATGTTGTGTTTATTTTCAAGTTCTGTTGTGCTCATTTGAAGACTTTTTAATTATTGGAAATTATGAAGAGCTAACCTTTGTACCCTTAAGATGTGTTTACAGCTCATAAATATGCGGTCACATGCTGCCTTAATTTTAGATGTCGTCTGCTTATCTGCTTTTTCATTTTCACATGAATCGCAGCAACAATTTCACTGCATCATCACTGCATCACCACTGTGTGCTCACATTCTTTGGATTAAATTTCTTTATCCATATAATGACTGTTTTGGTAAAGGTTATTAGCACGGTTGCTTTTTGATTTTAGAATTTAAAGGCGGTTTTCTCTAACAGAACCCGTGAGTGGCTTCGTCATCCTCTAAATCCATCCATAGATTCACGTATTCGTCCATGTGTTAGAGCTGTGCGTTGAGACTCAGTGCAGCTTTATAACAGCTGTTTCCAGTTAAATCTCCCTCTGAGGAGAAGGAAGGCGCACATGCCAGAAAACAGACGCTCCAGCAGACGTTATTTATTTTTAATTGCTTGTAATATCTTTTTTCATTTCCACTTAAACACTCTCCTAAGAAGTGCTTGAAAAGCAGACTACTGATCCAGTAAAACGGCTGTTGCGCCCCAAAAACCTGTAATTTGAGAGTTCTTTAACCTAATTTCTAATCACAGGATAAAAATGACTCCTGATTTTTTTCCGTCCGTCTTTCCGTTGCTTTGAAAGGATCTTGAATAGATTTTGCTGCCTTTGGTTTGGTAGAGGTGGGATGCATGGATTTGGTTTCTTATAAGTGAATCTTGGCTTTAAATTTAAGTGCAGGTTTGAAAACGTTTGACATGTGTACCAACACACTTAAAAAGGTTTTGGTGTTCTTTTTGGATGGATTTGTTTTCTGTATATCATGGTGGATATTTAAATGTCTTCAGAAAACTCGCATAAAGGGATTATTAAGAGTCTGAGGTGAAAAAACAGTGTTGTAGACACAAACTTCTGCTGAGAGAAGGGTCAGTGTTGGCTGGACAGTCCTTGGCATATTGATATTCCTTGATATTCCAGTGTCTGCCAGTAAATACAGAGAGCCACACATGGTGAAAGGCATTGAGTCAAACCGAGAGACTCCAGGCTCCGACCGCTGTGTTGGTGCGCCAGGCTGAGTAAATGAAAGAAGTAAAGAGGGCGTTTGTGCCACAAAGAGGCCAAGCTGAACTGGCTGACCTCTGAGTTTATTAAGGCAGTGTGCAGATGTCAAAGGATTGACCATAATTAAGACCTCCTAGAAAGCGTTATCTGTAAATATACTTACTCAGAGAGCTTAGTGAGTCTTGGCTCTGTGCAAAAGGTGCAGGATATCTGATCCACTTGGCTAACTTTAATTTCACACATTCTGTTTGGTTTTTCTCTGTACAGAAGTTTTTTTTTAGTGTTACAAATGTTTGGAGGGGATTTCACTGATTTTAAACACCCGAGTCTGTTTGCAGACCAGGTCGAGTCCCACTGCATGTGTGAAAAGCTGCGGTGTCACTTGAGCTCAGGCTGAGCGATATGGCAAAAAAAATCATATCCCGATTTTTTTCATGACGGTATCACAATCTCAGTTTTATCACAATTCTTTAGTTTTTCATATTAAGAGTATTTTACAAGTAACATAGAATTCAGGGCCACACTTTTGCTTACAAATATGTGGATCAGAATGATTTCATTTTGATCTATGAATTATTAAATTGTAAGAATTTCACGTAGAGTAAATGTGTTCTGTGAAATAACTGCAGGCTGCAAAAGTAAACAAATTAAAATTAAAAAAATATTGAACTCTTAAGGTGAATTCACGTGACGCTGTGTTGCGACAGCCAATCAGTGTTGACATTCTCTCAATGTCACATGGCACGATGATCGGACGTTAAATCTGACATAGCAGCCAAAACAGTGCTGAGCACTCTGTGAACACTCGGAGCTCCTACAACACGACTTTATACACCACGAGTTGATGTTAGAAACAAAGACATGATATTGTTAAGTTTACTGATACTGATACTGAGCAGTAATGATGATTATATACGTGGTTAATGACATAAGAAACAACAACCCCCTCCTTCTCCTGACGCTAATGTTACTAGCAGATGCTAACATCTCTAAACTGTGGCTGATTGTAACTTAACCAACCAGCAGATGATTTCATCAACCCAAACACAATGTCACTAAGTTTTCCAGCCTGTCGAGGACCTCCACAACTGATAGAGTGCAGCAAAAATGTTTATGCTGACGATACTTAATGACAGAAAATGCCAAGTCTCCCCTCCTTCAAATGAGCTAACGCTAACTTAACGTAAGCGGCCTCAACTCCAACTCGGTCAAGATGCTTTTGTTATGTTTCATAAGCAGGGTTTCCCGCAGCGCTTTATAGTTAGGACCGCCGCCTTGACAACAAATGCCCCCCGCCTTGACTACGTCCCTCTGAAAAAAATAAAAATAAAAAAATTAATTCCGCATTCCCGCATGCAAAGACAGTTGGCCAAAGTAACAGCCAGGACGCATTGCTTGAACGGAAGCGCAGCGCCCTGGAGCGGAAGCAGTTTTTGATCGGCGCCCATGTTAACCTATCTGACTAGTCGCACATCCTGCGCTGCAGCGCTTCAGTTCGGCATCTGTTGTAATTATCACGCACGCCGCGAGCACCGCTGTCAAGCTGGATAGAACAGAACGTACCAGACAGGAAGCCAGACACAAAAAAGGCGAGAGAATCCGGCCAATTTTCAAATTAAAATAAATAAATGAAGACAGCGCCCAGTGCTCGCGCTCCGCTTCCACCGGCACCAAGGTAACAACCCATGGGCCATGCCTCCCCCCTGGTCACCACCTCGACTAACCAATTTTCTGCGGGAAACACTGATAAGACTACATTGTGAAAGAGGAGGGAAGAAGGCGCCACATGTTTGCTGGATTTAGTTTTTGTGCGTGCATTTGTGAGAGGCATGGAACTGAACAGAGCAGCAAATACTGTGATTCGGTTGGGAGAGAAATGTGCTGTGAGTCTGAGCCTAGAACCGCAACAGATAGAATGTGCACTGACGCACGGCGTAAACATTCTCTATGTAACAGCATATCGGACACAGTCTAACCCTTAACAGTCTAATATCGTCATATCGCACACCCCCAACTTGAGCCATCGTTGGTTGAGTCAACAGACTGAGATGTGAAGTTAGAAAGAGGGGAGCTCACCAGATGACTGTAATCCGCTCTTCATCTCTGCCTTCACCGCAGAGAAAAACAGCGTACACTGGGGCCCGTCCTACATATAGGTTCGCTGATAATATCGGCCAGTATTGGCCTATTGCAGATATATCGGTATCGGTGTATAATATGTTCTCCGGTAAGTGCCGATATTAAAACAGTTTTTTAAAGCTGAAAAATGGTGTAATCACGTATTTTCTCCAGCAGAGGGTGGTCCATTACTTAATTAGCATTAAGTGAAGTGTTAATGTTCAGTGCACTTATGTTTGAAATACAGTTTGTTAGATAGGTTCCTCATATTTAATCCATCTTTTCCATGTTCTAGGTTGAGTCACCAGTACAGGCGATCCATCAGGGCCGACGGGAGGTGTTAGAAGAATCCTGCCGCTCCTACACCCGCAAACGCAGAGTCCTCATCCCCGAGGACCTGAAGCACGTCATTGTGGACGATCAGCACGGCCTGCTGTACTGCTATGTGCCCAAAGTGGCCTGCACCAACTGGAAGCGGGTGCTCATGGTGCTGACAGGCGTCGCCGGGTCCGTCCGAGACCCACTGGCGATCCCTGCCAATGAGGCGCATGTTCCAGGAAACCTCCGCACGCTGTCCGAGTACACCACCTCCCAGATTAATCAGCGCCTGCGCTCCTACCTGAAGTTTGTCTTTGTACGAGAGCCCTTTGAGCGGCTGGTGTCTGCATACCGCAACAAATTTACACGGAGCTACAACACAGCTTTTCATAAACGATACGGCACAAAGATAGTGCGGCGGCACAGACTGGACCCACAGCCGGAGGCTCTGGAGAGAGGAAACGATGTCTCCTTTGAGGAGTTTGTGTATTACCTCGTTGACCCAGCCACCCAGCGCGAAGAGCCCTTCAACGAGCACTGGGAGCGGGTCCACTCGCTGTGTCACCCCTGCCTCATCCACTATGACGTGGTGGGTAAATATGAGACGCTGGAGCAGGACTCCCGCTACGTGCTACAGCTGGCAGGGGTGGATGACCAGGTCAGCTTCCCCGCCTCGTCCAAGAGCACCAGGACTACAGGAGACATGGCGGCCCAGTTCTTCCACAACATCAGCCCATTCTACCAGAAGAAGCTGTACAACCTCTACCGAATGGACTTCCTTCTCTTCAACTACTCTGTGCCAGCCTACCTCAACCTGAGATGAGGCTGAGACGTCTCTCGGACTCAAATTGAACTCGTGAAACCTGGATTCTTGTAAAAGAGCAGTTTGTTTTTGAGACATTTTTCTCTTTGTAGGACCTTTAAAGACAGACATTGACATCAAATGCTGTTCAAAAATATATCTTGATTAGGGCTCCACATTAAATTATGATTTTACCTACAGAACATCAGGATGAAGAACATTTGCGCCCACAGAGGAAACAATTTAGAGAGGATGTTTCATCACAAATTGAAAGTAAATTTGATTTTACTGTAAAGAGTGATCCTGCGGATGTCAGCCACTGCCTCAGAATGTGTGAAATGCCTTCCAGACTTTGGTTTAATTTTGGTTGTTGTCTGCTGTTTCGATTTCTACAAGGTGCAGTAGCATTAATGTATTAAAATCTTAGACAGCGAATGTCTCAAAACGTATGTGCCTTTGAACTTTGGCCTTTTTCCACCCCTGCAGACAACTTTTGTAACTGTGACTATTTTTATGTTGATGCTGTAGTAAGAGACTTTCTTTTAACTTTGACATTGTCCTAATTTATTGTTTTATTTTTGACTTTATAAAGGCAGACAAACCAAAATAGAAATATAGTTTCTGTCAAAATTTAAATAAACGCATCAGCAAGAATTTGGTCATTGGATTAAATTTTCAAGTTATTAATTTTTAAGTGATTTTAATCATGTTTTAGGTAGGGCAGGTCTGATACTTACAGAGCCCGGGACGTGACATGGTTGTGTTTATTTTTAGAATTTGCTTGTGTGTTTTATCTCTATTTCACGCATGTTTCATAAATTGCACACACATTTGTAAATTGAATGCGCATTTTATTAATAGCAGGCACGTTTTATTCCTATTTCGCGCACCTGTTTTATTTAATCACGCATGCGATTTTAAAACGTACACACAAAAAACGTGTGTTTAAAAAAAGTAAACATCCATGTGACCTCCTGGGCCCCGTAGCTACTTGAAACACCACTAGACAAATTTCCAATAGAAAACAGCAATCGTGACTTACATTTCAGTCTTTTATTTCAGTGACAAATCATGGCTGCAGAGATGTTGTCTGACAGATGTGAGAGCACAATAGGGTTTTTACCCTGCTATATTTTTTAAGATCGATAAAGACAAGCATTTTTCTAAAAGTGCAAATCAAACAACTGAAAAGTCCTGATACAGAGAGATCCATCCTTAATACTGGTCACGAAATGGGCCAAAGAAATGTTTGCATTGTCAATACCTGAAACACATACTAACACAAAGACAGTTAAGTACAACAGGTTATTTTCAGTGATGAAGTGAATGTCCAGTGGAAAATTTGGAACACAAACTTAATAGTTTAAAAGAACACATCAGAGAACTGAAGGCTCGTCACGGTTTAAAGGCACAAATCTACATAAAATAAACACGATCCCACATTCATCCAGACAGTGCAACATACGATGCATACTAAAAGACATTTACACTCAATTATATATTGTTATTGCCTTAATACAATCATTTGCCATTTAACATTAAGAGCTGACAACAGGTGTACAGATGTGTCAACAGTTAACAATACAGCAGTTCTACACGAATCCCACTTGTATCCGTTTTAGACGGATGTTGTTTCTACAGAGAGAAGCTCGGTGGTTTGGGTATTCAGACTAGTCCAGTGAACAGTGAAGAGCTACTGACCACAGAAAACTGGCAGATGTGAAGACCAAAGTGCGGAATACAGTATGTCCACATTTCCTTCATGTTAGTCCTTCTGTTTGAGCCACATCGTTGCCACTTCTGTTTTTGTCCTGTATCCACGGCGATGTGGATATAATTGTGCCTCTTTCTCATCGTCAGCACACCATCCATTTTATTTTGGAAGAACAATCTATTCTGAGTTCGATAAATTTATGTGCATGTTAATACAATATCTATTTACACATAATGATAACCTCACTGACTTAATATTAACCATTTACTCAAAAATTCCCTGCTCTGCCAGGTAAGGTAATCACTTTCTAAATTATCCAGTCAGCATTTTTAAAGTCAAGTTAAATAAATTTTGTTTACATAGTGTCAAATCTCAAGATGCTTTACATATAGAGGTCAGGTCTAGACCACACTCTAAGATTAAAATATATTAAGTTAAAACCATGCTGATAACAGGTCAGCTAGCCATACAAACACGCGTACTTACATTATAGTGGCATTTAGTGGTAAAGTAGCGGATGACAACTAACTGAATATCCATTTCCTTTCAAGCATGTGGGAAAGATTGAGGTGGCTCTGAAACTTGTTCAATGCTAAAGGTCCTTTTTACCACACCCAGTATGTGTAGAAACATGGCAGTGCAACATGGAGGACTTTGTCGAAGAGTAACCAAGCCCCCAAGAAGTGGTTCAGGCTCTAAGCCCACACAGCAGCTGAACCAGGCCTGGTCCTAGACTGCTTTGAATGGGGTAAGAGATGTTGGCTGGTCATCAGTAACTCCTGTTAAAAAAGGTGTTCTTTGTGACTGAAAACTATAACATGGATTGTTATATGTTTTTATCGAAAGCTAGTAATCTGTAGTAATTATTGCATAATTTTTATACTTGCGCCAGGAGTTTATTTAGTTTTAACACCCCCCAAAACCCCACCCCCCCATCCCCAAGTGTGTGTAAATATTCTCAATTCTAGCAGTGGATGGAAACTGGTAGAATAATAAGTGGCCACCTGCCTTTACCCGATGTAGTTTTTGAGTCTATATACAGTGCTCTTTTCCGTTTGCATGTAAAACTGTGCTGTAATTTGCTCATTATTATCTAATCCTTTATCTTACATAAAAAATCAAATCTGAAAATGAAATATTCACAGGAAAGACACAGAGAAAGCAAAGCTGAGACAGAGAAACACTAGAACAACTACCTCTGGAGAGACGGAGAAGTACAGACACGTGCAGAGCGCAGCTAAAGCTAACATTAGCTAACACTGACACACAGAAAGCTAACCCAGAAAAAACACAACTGAACGCAAATTTCTGGTAGCTTAATCTACTAAATCTATTGACAAAACTTAATAAAAAAATCTTCTACATCACCTCACACTCCCACTCAACAGGCTAGGCTAGAATTCAAACAAATACAAGTACAGGCAAACAGGCTGTGTACAGTGATCAGGTGACAAGTGACAGCTGGCCAAGCCAACCAATCAGCTTAAAGTGACTACAATTAACTTATAAGTATTTATGAAACCGTCGCATGATTCCTCTGATGATTATAAATTTCCTGTGATAGCAAACAAAACCTTTAGTGAACAGACTGCTGTTTTTATGAAGTTACTTTAGTTAGTTATTGCCCATGATTGGGTCCTCCCCGCAAACTAAGACAATTTTTTTTGTTTGTTTGTTTGTTTGTTTTCAAATTTCGTTGTTCTGTGCAATAATGTAATTAATAACGTAATTATATTCTCTGCCTATTGCTGCTAATTTGCACCTAAGTATGTAACGTTAATGCAGATGGCTGTGTACCGTTAGCCTACAGAAAATTGAGCTAACAGGTCTCAGGGGACATTAGTGCAACAAAACTGGCTTATAACTTTTT
>JAQLOL010000012.1:29338012-29355968 GCA_029783665.1 Naso thynnoides | reverse complement strand
ACTCGAAGTGCCCCGTGCTCCGCCATAGAAAGCCACCGGGCTCGAAAACTACGAAAATGGCCAACCTCGGTCAAGCCGCGACCAACGTAATTTAATCTTTGCTCTAATGTTTGACTAACGTCCATGAAGAGAAAAGGCCTACAATGTAAATCCACGTGTATCACTTTAAACATTTAAAAGTGATTGTTAGCATTTTGGAAATAAGCAACAAGTTATCAAATGTAATAAGCTACATTACTTTGATAAAGTCATTGAAATAGTAACATTACTCATTACATTTTAAATAGGGTAACTAGTAACCTGTAATATATTACATTTTTAAAGTAACCTTCCCAACCCTGCACATCAGAGCACTTTAATTTCAGGTTTAATCTCTTTAATCAACCAACTCTCGCCCAAACACGGTCAGGCGCAGACATACAGTTTACTGAAAGTGACTCATGGAGCTTTGTTCAGGTAATGTGTGACCTCTGACCTCTGTAAGAGAAAAAGAGGCTGCTGACTCCAGCAAGCAGAGACAGAGTGATGAGGTCTCCGAGGCTGGCGGCGATGGGCGTGGCCACGTTATCTGGGTTGATGCCCGCCCTCCTCGACCCAATGATCACTGCAACCATCACCAAACCTGACAAAGCACAACAAGGTGACGTCACGCCGCTGCACTGTATGTCGTGTGCCGTCGCTCATTCTTCTGCAGCAGTTTGTGCCTTTGTCTGACCTAGAGACAGTGCCGCGATAAAAGCAGTGGTGACGCTGCTGGCACACAGGACAGCAGCCTGGGTAACATCCACTCTCCCCCTGGTCAGACCCCCGAGACCCACCGCAGCCATCGCCGCCAGGAAGCCCACTACTGTGGCCTGGACCTGTGGATGAGGGACAGAGGCAAATCTATTTATGCATAGTTTCTGTCTCCTTATCAATCTTCCACTATGTTTACATGGACACCAATATTCTGATATTAACCCGATTAAGACAATACTCTGAATAAGACACTGCCATGTGAACAGCGTTTTATGATTACCTTACTCCCAACAAGGTCATAATCAGAGCAAGCAATAATCAAGTTAAGACATGTGGAGTATTCCAGTTTGAGTCATATTATTGGTAAAATTTGACTGAAGTGGCCTAACATGGAACCAGCTGATGTACTAGATAAAAACAGAAACTAGTTTTTTTCATTACAGTCCCTCTTATGTGATACAAATAACAACTAAATGTTATCACAGAGAATCTCAACAGGTGAGCAGTAAAATGCCGCACCTGATTCAGTCTCACCTTCACTCCTGAAGTCAGAACAACTCATTGGGTTTTAGAAATGGAAAAGACAGATGCAACGGATTAAATTCTTTATCTGAAACTAATCTGTTTTTCTGAATATTTGTTTTGAACCTTAGCAGTGACTCTGACAGTTCAGTTATTCTTTTTAACATAAACTTGCACTTTGCATGCTCAAACACACTCATGTGCATGTACATATTAAATCATATACCACCCTGCTCATTTTACGATGGAATTAAAAGGACAGCCAATAATTTATAGAAAGAAACGTAATTATTACACTACAAAAAACAAAATTATTTTCTCGTTTCTGTCTACACTGTCAGGGATCAGTTATGCTGTCTTGAAATAAACTGTGTGTATGGTAAAAAAAAAAAAAAAAAAAAAACCCAAATTACTCTGTCAGCATCATGCTGATGAGCTTTTAGATCTTTTTTTTCTTATCTTTTCTTTACATTTCTGTCACAGTCTTCACTGCACAGACTTAAGGACGTGTTTTGTCTTAGCAAGCATTGACGAAGAAGTCTGAATTTTAAGAGTTTATGTTCCTGTGTCTTATCATAATTTGGAAACCATCTGCACTTGTTATCTTGGATGTATTTTGAATGGGAGGACAGTGATATCACAGCAGCAAAGCCTCTTGAGTCAAACAGAACTGTCTTTAATCAACAGAGATGGGCTAAAGTAATGGAGTGTGTTATTAACAGAACAGAGAGTGTGCAGTGGAGCAGTGTGTCACCTGAATAAGAGCCAGATTACAGAGCACCATCCTCCACTGCTGCTGAGCCTCATCCATCTGCCCCGTGTTGGCCTGCAGATGGAAACAGGTTCGTGTCATCGAATGGGAAAGGATTTCAAGTTGTTTTCGAGTTTGAGTGTGGAAATTCAACTCCCTTTACTGGTCTAAATTTTGTCTGAGTGATCATAACAGTTGTTTACAGTGCACACAGCTGCAGCGTTTCCATCGCCCAGACTGTAGTCGACCACGGTTGCTTGTTGAGTGGAAGTTGAAAATGAATGTGTCATGGTGTGCATTTTGAACTCAGTCTGTTCGATGTTTGCAGCCTTAAACGCAGCTCTCTCACTCTGCCTCAGAGCAATCGCACACACCTGCAGCTCTGCTCAGCACTAATTGTCAGCCTCTGCTCTTCAGTCATTCCTTGCCAGTTTGTCATATCGCATTCATGCAAGACCTACCAGCCACTGGCAGGCTCGGGTCGGCGGGGCCGTGTGTCAATTAGAAAAAGTGCCCTCTCTATAACGTGATGACGTGCATTCTAGGGTGCCCCCCAGTGGATGGATGTGGTAAAGTGCTCTCCAGGGTTCCTTTCCATTTGTTAAAAAGTGGTTGAGTGCCAGATGAATTTTGCACACTGCATACAATAAGTGCCCTTTTTACTTTTTTTTCCTGCCATGCATTGCCAGTAGTGGGACTTTGCACCAGTTTCATATACATGGTAACAGGAGTTGATTGGGTTTGACATGCCAGGGCTGCTTGTACACGACCGAAAACCTGTCTGGTCTTATGTGGCATGAGTCTGTAATCCATTGCCAGGAAGACTTAAGGTTAAAGGGAGAGGACTAACAAATCAACTCCACCACTTCCCCAGTCTGCTGGGGCTGTGCACAGGGCTAGCATCCCTGCCACGTAAAAAAACATAGCTACAGAAATCTTAGCCAACAACTTAGAGGCGTTTGTTGGTGGAGATCTCACCAGCAATCTAGCACAAAGAGGATTAACATGTAAGATTTACTATTTTTGCCCCTGCCCTTCAAACATCCAGAGTCCGCCACTGCTGCCAGCTCTCAATCTCAGATTGATTACCTGTTGCCAACCCTGCCTGCTTCTGACTTTTCCCATTGATTCCCCAATAAACACAGCAGCCTTTGACTACGAGTTTTGTTTTTGTCCCTCAAGGTTTCTGGTTGCCTGCTCCGATGGCTGTTTGCCGTTCCCCTGCCTCAACAGTTTAATGTGAGTTTATTTCTTGTTTGACAATCAGTTTAAAGAATAGCTGTTTGATCCTCACCAGTGATCTGCTCTGTGAATTTCCCTGTTTCATGGATGTATGGATTATTCTTACCTGCCCTGTGTTAACAGAGGTATTTTCTTACCTGCTTGATTGTTTTTGCCCCTGCTGTGTTTTTTGCCGGATGGATCATTGACTATATTTTTGCTGTTTTTTTACCAACTTTCTGGTCTAAACTCAACGCTCTCCCAAACCACAGAGGCAGTCATTCACATTCTGAACTGTGTTGTCATTTACCCGTCTTCTTCAGCAGTAAAAGCCATTATCTATTGTACCTGTTTTCCATGTTCTGCATCTGGGTCCATACCTCACCCGTTAATCCCCAAAGCATATTCTTCCTGTTTTGTGGGGAATTGACTTGAAAAATTTGCTGATTTTAGGATGCAAGGTCACAATTGTAAAAATAAGAACTGATACCTACATCAGCTTTTGCAGGAGGTTGGTGCTAAATTATGCCAAACTTCCTACTAGAAATAAACAAAAAAAAATCATTTTTAAAGTTTTATGGATTTATTCATTTAAAAAAAAGTCAAAGTTTCTTTCTTTGTGTCTGTGTCAGTGTTCATTGTGTGTGTGTGTGTGTGTGTGTGTTTCCACTCACTGCTGTTGACAGTCTGGATGCCAATGTCATCTCCAGATTCCCCTTCAGCCCCACCAGGGCTGGCACCAAGATAAACACCTCCGAGATCTCCTTGAACACGTCCCAGTGCTGCAACACACCACACTGGCCTTTCAGTGCACCTTCTGCTTCAAACCAGCGTGTCAAATACAGCTCGCTGTTCAAATATATCGGAGTGGAACCACAACATCTCAGCGAGATGTTTAGCCTTTACATCTTCCTTAAACATGCAATCATCATTTTTGGATGCATTGTGAGAAGAAACAAGTCTTCATCAACACTGACACGTCAATTATTTGGCCCCTTTTTGTGTGTTCGGAGGTGGGGGGGCACCTTGTGAATCTAAAAGAATGTTAGCTCTTTTTAGCTCCATTTTTGGTCTCCACCATTGAAGGAAATATCTGTTTCTTTAGTTGCTAGGTTTTTTGTTTGTCTGTTTGTTTTACTGTTAACAGCTGCAGCTGAAAACATGTTAGAGCAGCAAGAGGGAACCAAAAACAGTGTCACTGCAGCCAAAAAAACAAGCAAAGAAATGAAACTCACTGAAGCTCTTTAAAGCTGCAGATGTAGGTTATAATTCTTTCATAGCAGAGTAACTTTTGTGCAAAAAGCATGTTTTTTATTGGTCAAAATATATGCATATTTGGTATGATGTTAATTATTAACTGTTAATAATAATAATATATATATATATTTTTTAGATATGTATGAAAATATGTAAAAAAGCTGTTTTGAAAGAAAAAGTAGTGACAGATGTACTAGGAAAAAAACCCCAGAAACTTCCCTCTTTCAAAACGATTGTTCTGTTTTGTATATTAATTAATTATTCGCTCTTCTATGTTTTGAACTGATTTGGTTTTTGGTTTTTTTGGTTTTTGTCTTTGTTTTTTTTAACTCTTCCAGTGTTCCCCCACGGTAATCTGGTGATTTCAATAATTCCCTTCACTGGCAGTCTATAGAGGTTCACTTTTAAAAGCATCAAAACATCCAAAAACATCCATCCAAACTTTCAACAGCTCTGTGTGGTTTAATCCAAATCTTTTTTATAGTGTTGTGGGCTCAATGAATCCAACACACTTTTATTTCAGCTAAAAAGCTTCTAAATCCAACACATCCAGCCCAGTGTTTTGAGTCGTGTGTTAACGGTGATTCTGGACGTCGGTGAACTGTGGCTTGAATAAAAATGGCTCTGCCAAAAACTATTGAAGCACTCTCTCTGCACCAGCCATTTTCCTTTGCTTACAAGTTTGGGACAAAATATTTAGTATTTTTTGGGAAAGGAACATAAGGATAAGCAACCAAAAATGTTTGGTGACATTTTTTTCTAGTCGTAGTTCACCGAAACTAACCTGCCACACAAAACATTGGATCAGACTTGTTGGATTTTGGAGCTTTTGAGCCAAAATGAACTTGTTTTTAAAGTACTGAGCCTACGACATGATAAAGAAGTCCTGGATTAAATCATGTGAAGCTGGTGAGAGTTTTGGATTTTAGATGGTTTTGATGCTTTCAAGAGTTAACCAGTATAGACTGCCAGCAAAACGGGGCACACATTTTCAAAATCATCCACTTACCATGGAGGAACACAGGGAGGAAAAATAAAAACTTCAATTCAAGACATCTAAGGGTGAGTAATTGATACACAAAACGGAATTTTGTTGTGAACTAATGGCTTTAAACCAACTTTGTGGGTAACTGAAATAGCCGAGATTTCTGAGTTAACAAGGCGCACATGAATTCAAAATCTGACGACAGGAGAGGGGCAGCACAATTCGAAAAGAAAATAAATCGTAGCATAATCAGCATAGTTTGTCCTTCGCAGGTTTTACCCGCCAAACAGTCAATCTACCTGCATTTGGTGTTTAAAGTGTAAAGTTAGTGTTTCACATAATAACTTGATTCATCGCTATACAAGTTACAACCTTTTAAGTGCAAGTTGTGTAACGTTTCTTATTGTTGGTGAACCGTCACTGTAAATTTATGTTATACTGCTAGAACATGCCAATTAGCCTTGAAAAATATTTACTGATGCTAAATAACCTCCTGAGTTCCTTTTCAAAGCACTAAAAGTGTCTGTATTTCCATGTTTTTGTTTTTTCCGTAACATTATTATTTGACCAATCTGTTCCATGAGCATCACATTCATCCTCGGTCTGCCTTTCAGCACATCAGCCTCTGAGGCTGCCAGGAGAAATGAACCTCTGGAAAGCTGCGGTGATCGTGAAAGCTTCACCTGTCAAGGTCACAGTAGCTGTTTACAATAAAATATTTGTTATTTTGTGTCCTAAAACATGGAAAACATGTAATCTTACACACACAAACACATATTGCAAGACTTTTTTTTTCCATACTTGCACTATATCCATCACTATCCCAGCTGCCACCATGCCCAGGCCGGACACCAGGTATGGCAGCAGGACCTGAAACGCAATGATCCACGAGCTCTCTGGCAGGAAGCCGCGCGCCGAGCGGGTTAGTTTACATGAGAAGCCCCTCAGCTTCTTCCCCTGGAAATGCAGCTCCAGAGCCAGATGGGTCACCACCATGGCCGGTCCCTGTTAACCCATCCCCGCTTGGAAACTGCTGGTAGGGAGGGGCAGCTCCTCTGCACCGCAAAAATCAACTTCCAAACTTTTTGTTCAACCAGTCAGGGGGGATTTGGAAAGGATGTAAGGATCCATTTTGACTGAGGAAACAGGGAACCCGTCAGAAAATAAGATTTCCTGTCTTCACCTTGTTCCAGGCGCTTTCAAAAGTCTTTGGAGAGCTGTTTTTCTGGAAGCAGTTTTCGCCAAAAGAACCGCCAAACAAAGATTCAACAAGCTTGTTTTCCCTTTAGAAGTCACTCCAGCAATGGTGGGGCACAAACACAAAGTACTTTTCCGAATGGTGAACTGGACGGAGGAAGCTGCTTTCATCCACTTAAATGGAGCACACACACGCACACACACACACACACAAACATACAGAGGTCCAACAGCAGGTCTGTGAGGCCTCTTATGACACTCTGCTGCTGACAGACCTGCTACAGTCACACACACACACACACACACACACACTCACACACACACTCACACACTTCCACTCATCATGCCTCACTCTTCAGCAGCCGGGCAGCCGAGGCAGAGCGCTGGAAACCCGGTCTCTCACGAGGCCTGAAGAAGGTCCAGGTCCTGTGGGACAAGGACATCCAGAAGGCCAGCAGCTTCTTCTCAGCCCTCCTGTGCTGCCACTCCTTCTCCTCCTTCTCCCTCCATACCTCCTTCTCCTTCTCCTCACTGCCGTGCTGGTGCCCTGTGTAAGCTTGATCAATCTGGAGCACCTTCCTAATTTTGATCAGGAAAAATGACGGTGGACGGTGTGATGTCGGACGCTTGTCTGAAGAGACGGTGGTGTGTTGCTGCCAGGGCTTCCCTCTGATTCCAGACAGATGGATGAGTCGTGACAGCGTTCTGTGATGAAGGAAGGGACAAGACGGAGGACAGTGTGTGTGTGTGTGTGTGTGTGTTTGTGTGTGTGTCAGAGGGGGGGGTGAAGCAGCAGACGTCGATGCATAAACAAGGTGACCCGACGGTATGGGACTCTTCTTTTCCTTAGTTTTCCTCTTCCTCCTGGTCTCTATTACAGCAGTCTAGAGGATACTGCAGTTGTGCTCTCCCTCTCTTTGATAGCTCCTCCTTCCTGTTCTGCGATGTCCTGACTATAAGTGGGTGTCGCACTGAGCAGCAGCAGGTGCTGTACCTGTCACCAACACGTGGTGCTGCTGCTGCTGCCTGGAAAGGACACTGTTTTCCCTTCTTTGATTGGAGGAAACACACGGCTGCCACCAACGGTCATCCCCCAGACTGACTAAACTGTCAGAGTTCATTACATCACTCGTCTGCCTTTGACTTTGGTTCTCTGTTACGTCATTTGTTTTTCCAAATTCTATAAATATTTGACAACATCTGGCACTGAAATGAAAATCAATAGCCCATGCACTATAGAACTGCTATTTAGGTGTAAAAAAAAAAAAAGACAAAAACAATTTCTGATACTGTTTGAGTTCGTTCTTACATACTGCTTTTTCACACAAGATGCAACATGGTAGGAGGAACACATACACATGCACAGGAGACTGCACACACACACACACACACATAAATACACACACACACAGAAGGGCAGTGACTCAGCTGAAAAGTGTCCTTGAGACATGGCTTGGAGTGGGTGCTGTTCTCTCTGCAGCTCCCCCTTCTGACTTTGGGTTGTACTTTGAATTATAAAGCAACAGCTGCTAAAATTTGGTAATTGGAGTTTTATGGTGTTGTACGAAAACATTAAGGAGACAAATCACTTGGTAGGAATAGACAAAACATCTTTCCTCTTGATAAAAAAATCTATTTTTGTTACATTCTGGAAAAAGTACCCAAAAGCCATACTGGAGTAAATATAAAGACACCTCACTGGGAAAAGACTTTGGTCAAGGTAAAAGTGTCCTATTAGAATATAACTTGAGTAAAAGTATTTACTGTATTTACTTAAGTATCAAAAGTACAATGAATATGAATGTATTCGAGAACTAAAAGTAAAGATACAAGTAAGAAGCAGCCTTTTTACTTTTACTTTTGACTTTTATTTTATTTATTTATTTTCATTTTTGTCACCTCTAGTCGACATAAGGACAGAACAGCTCAGTCATAGAACAAATTGTAAAGTGAGTTATTTAAAGAAGTGCCTTCAGAAAGCTTTACAAACTTTCTAAACTCCTCTGAGCCTGATCTGAACACAACAGGCAAAAGTTTAGCTCAAGCTGAATCGACAACTGGGCGACTGCTTCTACATCAAAACAACAAAATGATTTAAAATCAAACAGAAAACATGAAAACAACAACACCCAGGGTAAAAAAAAAAACACACTCGTTACTTTTACTGCAGCTTAGGAGCAACTGTTTGCACTCACACCTAACATCATTAACCAGTGATCCACCTTCTTACAGTCTGTGATCCAACAAAATTTGTTTATATCATGTTTCTGTTTTTGGAATTAGGTTGTTTTTATTTTGTCCCATTCACCCAAACATGGTTACAGTATTTACAAAATAAAGTAAATATAAAATAAACTGTCATGAATAAATTGGGTTTGAATAAACACAGGAACTGATATTATAATTTCCTGATATTTATCTATCAAATTGAGGCTGCACATGCTAATGTTACCCAATAGCTGGCTAACATGGTTGAGAACTTGGTTGGTCAGGCAGCATCAAAATGAGAAACAGTGTTTTAAAGAACCACAATGATTTTTACCTCTTTTAATCCATTTTTTCTCGTTCTGAAGGACCAAAACAAACTGTGCTAAAGGTATGTTAGTGTTGGTGACGTATATTGCGCAAGATGAGAGATGTACTTTGCTTTTTTCTTTCTTTCTTTTTTTTTTTGAAAAATAAAGAAAGCATAACAAACTTACAACTGACAGATTGGCCTAACAAATTACGTAGAAACTTATAACGGGCACAGCAAACTTTTTAAAAAAAAAGAAAGAAAGAAAGAAAAGATAAAAATACACTCAAGTGTGTAATAATAAATAGTTCACTGAGCGGGTTCACAAAAACCTGTCAGTGTGATGTGAGTCAATTAATGTGCAATGTGAGTCACACATGAAAAGGTCCCCGATTTTGGACAGCTAGCTGCGGCTCCACCACATGTGATTATTAAATGCTAACGTTATGTTACTGATTAGTTTTCTACTATTCCCAAATTTATTTTTATGCTAGGATTACAAGTTCAGCTGGTAAAATACACACGGTTTGTTGTAAACTGTAACAGTTGATGAGTAATTTACTTGTCAGTTAGGGTCAGGGTTATCTAACTGAAGTAGGTGTTAGCGGCTAATGCTATGGTGTTGTCTTTGCTTAGCGATAGCTAGTCACCACCACAGACAGATATATGCTTACTACGAGCAACCATAAGTTGAAAATATGACACAGGCCGTTGCTAGCGGCAGAGCCGTTTTTAATGTCTCTTAAAGGGCTCTGGCTAGCACCAGCCACACAGCCGGAGCTTTTCCTATCCAAGAAAGCAATGATGTTGGCATGAGCAGCCCTTTTAGCTCGCTAGTACCAGCATCCTTGCTAGTTAGGCTAGCATGAGCTTTACTGTGCAGCACGGGTAAAATAGTGTTTCCATTAAGTAGATGTAGTTTTAAAACATCAAACCTGATTTACACTGTTAAACAAAAATCCTGACTGTGGTTTGTCCCGGTCGTGTAGCCATATCCAGCTGTCCAAAATGGCAAACCTTTCCGTGCATGTGAGAATCACATCAACGTGGGACTCACATTGGTACAGACATCACAACAAACTGCAACTCTGTGGATTTGTAAAATTATGTTTACAAATGACAAACATCATAATTGAGAATGAGAGCACAATTTAAACAGGATCTAAAAATAATTTGTCTCTGTCCATTGACTACTGTACAAAATCTTTCCAAAATAAGGTCCTGTGGGGTCCACTGGATGGTGCAAGACTTAGTCTATAAACCGAATTAAAAATGCCCACCGTTGCATTGTTTGTTTCATTTCAGGTAAGTAAACGTTTAATCAGCCAGTCTGATATGTCCATTTTAAAACTAAAATCTAACTGCACAGTGTGGTTGTAGTTTAAAGTTGTAGTAGATAACTTATGCAAATGAGCTAGCAAGCTAACGTTAGCTGTTAAATGAGACTTGTTGGGAAGCAAATTCGCTGCAGCTGTTTGTTTCGTTTTTTGTTTCGTATTTCGTTTGTTGTCTCTCTCTGTTTTAAGTCCCGTTTGAACTGAGACCAAACGGTTGCAGGGAAAGTTGCAGCGGAGAAAACTGGTCCGTCTCTGCTCGAGCTCGAGCCGACTGACGGTGTGGCTGCAGACACTCTGTTGTCGGCAGAGGCGAGTCAGAGCACGGTGAGCTAATCAGCTCGTACTGACGTCACCTGACACTAAAAAGTGCGGCGTAGACCAGCGAATCAGGACAGAGAGTGTATGAATGAATACTTTATTACAGACTCAGAGGTTCCATATAAAATACCTAAAATACATAAAAAGAAAAGACAATACAATATACATTAATACACATACAAGCATCTGTTCCAGCGTTCCCACAGACCAGATGTGTACCTTGTATCACTCTATTTAGTGTTAGCGAGTGCAGTTATTAAGCTATTTTTTGACTCTTGAAGTCGACACATAAATTTATACATGAAATTCCTCAACAAAGCATTGAAGGTGGGGTGTAATTGATTTTTCATTTTTTCTGCAAACCCCTCTTCCTGGTGGCAAAGAAAATATCCTGGTAAAAACAGGGCTTACTGGAGACCAATTTAACAGCGAATGGTGTCATTTTTCAACCACTGTTACATCATAATGACAACGTTAAGGTAAAAAAGTTGTCTAGTTTCACATAAAAGTAATCTGACTTAATCCTCCTCAAAAATTTAAATCCTGGTGTCCTTAGAGAATCTATAGTCAAACATTTATTAGCTCTGACTTTTCCCACAGGGTGCAGTGGGTCGTGTTTGTGCCCTTTAACAGTGCAGATGTTTGTTTTAATGTCTGTGCTTGTAATGGATCAGTAGTCACCTTGCATGGCTACATGAAAATACTCCCATGTGTTCTTGTGTGTGTGTGTGTGTGTGTGTGCGTGTGTATACACACTTAAATACACACCTATCTCCAAAGGATGGCTTTCCATACATTGACTCTCATTATTTATCCAAAGTAATTAGCACCGATAGCACCTCTGGCTTGCGTGTTGCCATTTGCCAACTGCCACATGCTAGGCTAATGAATAATATAAGACACTTTAATGGCAAAATATCCTTATCTGCATAATTTGGAGCTGGTGGTATTGTTGAGGTGTGACTTGATACTGATGCAATAAAGAGAGATAACGAAGACGGTATCGTGCAATATTGAAGAGCTTGTGGAACGAGGGAGAGGGTGAATGTTTTCTCACCTACACAAAACATCAAAGGCTGCACAGACATTTTTCCAGAGGAACATGTAACTTTGTGTTTGTGTATTATATGTGGTTGTGTGTGTTAAATAAAATGCTGGAATGTGCACAGCAGGAATGATAAGGATTAGAATGTGACTGAGGCAACCAAAAGGTCTTGCTCACTGAAACTAAAGGGAAACTCCACTGATTTTAAGTATCGTTATTGGGCCACTTATCAGGAAACGACCTGATGATGTCATTTGACTGAAGACCTGATTAAGTTGTGTCACACTTATTTCCCTAATGAGTCAGCATAAGCTAAGCTCGTGGCGAAAGTGTCTTTTCAGGTTTTGAGGGATTCACGGCTCATTCACGGATTCACGGCAGCATATTAATTACTTTAATGAATCATTTTGTCATAATGTTTGTTCACTAGTGAATTTCAAATGCAACTGATATACATTAAACCTGTAAATGATTTTTTTTTTTTTGTGAGTAAATCTTTATTTACCAACATCACAAAAGGAGTAAACCATGGAATAAAGTGTTTTACAAATTAATCCCACCCTCCCTTATCACCCCCATGACAACTCCCCCCCAAGAGTCTCCCATGGACTGCTCACCCGATGTTA
This sequence comes from Naso thynnoides, assembly GCA_029783665.1. Taxonomy (NCBI): domain Eukaryota; kingdom Metazoa; phylum Chordata; class Actinopteri; order Acanthuriformes; family Acanthuridae; genus Naso; species Naso thynnoides. The sequence goes on along the minus strand of JAQLOL010000012.1, from coordinate 29,343,456 downwards.
CTTCAATAAGCATAGTTGCTGTATCTGACCACATCTTCAAAGTGGAGAACTTTGCTAAAATTGATTTGAGCAGAAGATAACTCAAGTAACACAATATCATGGCGATATGTTAGCCGTTTCCCAAGGTTTGAGTTTGTTATGATGTTTCGTCTATTCACTTCCTGTTTTATTTTGATAGTCTTGTCTCCCCTTGTATTGTCTCTATGTCTTGTGTCTTGTCGTCTCCCCTCCCTCATGTGTATATAAGCTGTGCTCCCCCTTCCCTCTGTGCCAGTTCGTCTTGTCTTCCTTGTGAGCAGCGTTCCAGCATTTATTATCGTTCCTTGTTTCCTCATGTATGACCATAGTTCCTAGTTATCCTGTTTCTGAGTTTTGCCTGTAGATTGTGTACTTCTGTCTTGAGCTGTTCATTTACTTGTGTACCGACCTTGGACCATATTAAAGACCTTGAGACTGTCGATCCCAGTTTCTGCATTTTGTGTCCACCTGCCTGTGAGTTCTTGACAATGGGGTGGTAGCCATCTTTGGACTTTAAGTTTTTTGGCGGCTGTAAGACCTCCAAGTGGCAACTTGCGTTGTCTTGTCTGAGTCATCACGAAGGAGCACAAGACTTGGATTATATGTTATGGCCTGTCAGCTCAGACAAAACTTTGGCTACCCGGCTCCAAACGTCTTGGACAGGAGCATGTATGAGTATGAGAAATATACTGGAAAATCCATGGGGTCTTAAAAAGACATTATGAAGTGGCATTAGGTGATATAGGAGTGGGATACACTCGGAGCCTGACCTTTTTAAAGTCAGGATATCCTGGCATCTGCCGCTTTGAATTAGACCATGTTTTTACGTTGCCATGTCTTTGTGTCTCACTCCCCCTGGCTTTAATCACCATCTCATAAAAGCAAAAACATTTAACTAGGCTAGAAACAATTCTAACTTGATGAAAGAACAGTAGGCTATTATATCTTTGGAGTGCCTCATTATTTTCTTGTGGTGTTTGTAACAGAAATGTCTTCCTGTCACAGCAGTAAACAATTCAATCAGAGACAGTCTCCTTTTCAACGAGATTTGCTTCGTGATGCAGCGTTCAGACCAACGTCAGTCTCAGGTAGCAGCAGGTATTAACTCAGGTATTAACATAAACATTATCTACAGAGCCTGGGAGGTGACATGGACGTGTTTATGCTTTTTTTAAACACGCGTTTTGTATTGCGCGTGCACGTTTTATAGGAACGACGTAGGAATGAAACACATGCAATTTATAAAAACCTGTGCAATTTAGAAAACATGCAGCTGAAACACAAAACACACATGCGTTTTCAAAATCACACTCGTTTTAATAAATCGGGCGCAAGAAGTGGAAAACACGCATTTCATTCATAAAACGTGCATGTGAAATAGAAAGCGTGAATGCTTTTTAAAAATAATAAACACATCCTGTGTCACCTCCAGAGTTGCTTGCATATTACCGTAAAATCCAGAATATAATTCACACCAGTATATAAGACGCAGTCTGTTTTCAGGTGTCTCTCAGAGGGAAAAACGGTTTTCTGTAGTTAAGTTAATAGTTAATAAAAATATGTATACAAGTTATTTCAACACTGTTTCAATTTTTTGTCATTTGAAACACATTCAAAACACACACTAATTAGCCTATGTTGTCTTGGCTTCCTGACTTTTCAATGTTCAGGTGCAACCTTTGACAAACGTCGCTTCTCTTACTTCGAAAATTAAAGAAAAGCATTTGTTAGACCAACTCAGAGTCGATCCAAACAATTTTCGATTGCATTCAGGAGAGCCCACAACAGTGTCTGTGCATCTGTGTAGCTCTTTTGCTGTCTTCACCTTGTGAAGTCGTCACGTTGTGTCATGAATTCATGTACACAAAAGTTGGCGTTCAAGTGGTAACTGCATAAGAACAGCGTTGCTAGGAAACGGTAATATGGATGCCAAAAGATCACTCGCTCCTCTCCTGGCTTTCTGTGTGGAATTGTTGCATTATTAACTTTCTGCCATCAGCCTCACATGATGAAACATTTATCTGTCTTTTTTCCATCAAAGTGGTAGTTAAGTTATGCAGATACGACTCAAATACAGACACACTCAGGAGTTGGTGAAATAGTAAAAATTAATGTAAGAGGGAGACGAGGGCAGGGGATGGAGACGGAGTGAGTGTGGATAAAGTGGCTGCTTGAAGATTTTGTGGTTTGAGAGCAGGCAGGAGAGAAAATTACCTGCAGCAGAAGGCAGACAAAGTTGGCCAGGAATTGATCACAGGGGGAAAAGAAACATCACAGGAACACGAGGAAGAGACCTGAAGTGTTTACCACCACTGAGGGTGATGGAACAAACTGGTGAAGACTGAAGTTAATTTCGGGGTGCTGCTGGAGCTGGATTAGTGGATAGACAGACAGACAGAGGACAGCAGGAAACAGAGAGAAGAGGGGAACATGGGAAAACAAAGGAAAACTCAGGGCACAGCTGTGGTAAGAGTGTGTAGTGAAGATTAGTAAGTTTTCTCCTGTTGTTAAAGCCCTGGTGTCAGGGCGACTCTCCACACTATCTTTGCTTTCTATTCCTCTCATTCCTGCCAGCCAAGCCTTAGAGTGTCATGTTATTAAAAATTTGAGACTCTTTTCATGCTAAAACTTCTTTTAACAAAGCTCATTACAATCTTAAATTGACAGCGGAATATCAAACAATGGTTCATCTAGTATTAATGTCACCGTGAGTGATAAAAGGAAGAGGGAGTTAAGTGGATTGACTGAACGCACGCACGCACACACACACACACGCACACATAGGCGCCTACACACACGCACTAGCCGACTTCAAGATGCCAAAGGGCTGTTGTAGAAACAAACACAGGCTGTGTGGTGCAGCAAATCCCTCAGCTACCTCAACTCACCCTCCCTACATGAGGTGAGCTTCTACTGCATTAATTTTAGCAACAAAATTAGGCAGCCTGAGCTGGTTCACACAACCCTTCACCGTGGTGATGGAGTCTGAATGAAGCAGCCAGTGCTGGAATGAATTTCACTAAACTGACTCTGGTGTGCTCGTTCAGCCCAGTCAGTGGTGTAGTGGTGTCGGGAGAAGTGGATTTTTCTCTTAATTAATGCCCCCAGTTTTTTTTATGCAGCCCGTCCAGCAAACAATAAGCGCCCTTTTTTATACTCTTGCATATTTAGTTCTTCTGAAAATGAGACAGTAGTCGGCCTGTAAATCGCCACTTAACCCTTTCAGCTGTTTAACCTCAGGGAGTGAGGAGGATCATTATGAAAAGAACATTAGTCACAACAGAGGTGAAGATTTTGCATCAATGCTCGCCCACAGTCAGACTATAGGGTGAAACAACTACAAAATAAGGCTGAATTGTTCCTTATTCCTTACTCCAATCATACATGAAAATATAAAAAAATAAAAATAGTAGTCGTGGGCCGGTTGTTTTTTCTTTTTTTGTAAACAGTCTCTTGGAATAGCTGGTTTGCAACACACAGGATCAGAGGGGATTTAAAAAGTGGGAATACTCAACGCAGAGTGAAAAATAATTAAGAAATAATAATTATTAAAATGCGTTTACCCTGCATTACACCACTGAGTCCGGTGCTATGATGTTCAGATCAGCCTGTGTCTCACTATGACAACCACCAAAGTTCTTGGAACTCTGGAGGTCTTCAGTTAGCGTCATATATCTGAAACTGACTGGAGACCTATGCCGGTTGGGTCTTAGTGGGTAGAGAGTAGTTATCAGCTCTGATTAAAAAACAGTTATTTATCTACAGCACATATCCAGCAGAGTAACATTAGCAGAACTTTCACCTGATGAATACTAGTTCAATATTCTTTATATCTGTGACCAGCAGCTCCACAGGTCGCTCTGTTAGTCGGTTGGTCTATGGAAACTCCCCACTCTTTGGCAGCCACAGTTTTTCCCTCTCGAGGCTGAAAATTGACATGGAGATCAAGTGTATGCTGAAGACGTGTTTGTGTTCATGCCAACGAGCCAAAAAGGAGGTGTGGTGACGGAAGCGGCCTATCGTGAAAAGGTTCATAACGTTCAAATGGATTTGCAAATAGATTCACAGACTTGCTCACGAGTTCAGTGCAAAGGTTGGTCATGAGCCGAAAGACAACTGTTTAACTGTTTGGCCAACTGGCAAAAGGGGGCGTGGCAGTGGGAGTGGCCTGTAACAAAAAGATGCATTACTTTGCAGAAAAACACACACACAATTTCACTGGTCATGATCTGCCCCTCTCATAACTCATCAACTATTTGTCGGAGACATTTGTGGGAGGCATCACTGTTCATTTATGTTGTCTCTACTACTATAACGTGATATCTGTGACGACTAACATTTTTAGCTGCTGGTCACAGCTATTGCGAATTTGCGCTTCTTTTGCTTAAATTTGGTAAAGGTAACTTCAATAATCACCACAAGTAAGTAACTATAATTGATAGCACGTAACTCCTGCCACACACTCTTAGGCACAGGTCTGATAGAAGCAGCTGAAGCAGCTTTTATCGTTAGGAAATGTAGTGGGCCTTTTTGTGCGTTGTCATAGTGCCTGTGAAAATCTGTAATAAACATGTTTCTGTCCGTGATGTCTACAGGCAACATTAGAAGTAAGACTAAATGAAACAATAAGTGCGAGAACAAAAATATGTTTCAATGTCATTTATTCAATAAATCACACAAACATCCCAGTTTGTCTTACAGTCAAATACTCCGGAGAACACCTCGGGCAGTACATGACATGGGAATCGGTTTAGGAAAAAACATTACTGTCAACAATCATTGTTTGAATCCAGGCTTTTTTAAACTGACAACATGGACCCTGTACTTGTTTATTCTTATGAGCCAAAGCGCTGTACTCTGTCTTGCCTGTTCTGCTTTAAACTAACAAGAATCTCAGAGAATTACACTATTTGTATTGTGATGCAGGAAGAAGCACATATACACAAAGATGTAAGACTATACAGGCTGTTCAACAGCTTTTAAACATGTAAACAAATTCCACATCTTTTACTTTGTACTGTGTCCAATGTATAATAACTCTAATTTGACAATTTTTCTCAAAAGTCGATTATTTTGAATTCAACATATTAATTAAAAGTGTATTTACCATGAGAAAGTTCAACTGGTTTTTATTTTAGAGCTGTTGAAGAATTATTTTTTAAAAAATCGCAATTAATCTCCGAACTTCAGTAGTTATTTGTGATTGATTGCATTTTTAACTGTATGTTTAAAATTCTATTATTTTGCATTTCACAAGTTTTTAATTCCATATTTACAATGCAAAGCAATTTTTACCATTTTAAGTTGATTGGGAATCAAATGTCAGAGTAAATCTCTTTTCAAAGTCTTGTGAAGTAACAAGGAAGAGACGAGCAGAGCTCACCCACCGCTAATTAGCTTAGCTCAAACACTGGTAGTCAATGGGA
>JAQLOL010000012.1:29319409-29337912 GCA_029783665.1 Naso thynnoides | reverse complement strand
CTTCTGTCAGCCTTCCCCAGGGCAGCTGTGGCTACAAACGTAGTTTACCACCACCATAGCGTGATTGTGTGAGTGAATTAATAATGGATCACTAATGTGAAGCGCTTTTGGTGTCTAAAAAAGCGCTATATAAATCTAATCCATTATTATTATTATTATTATTCTCCCGGTTGAAAAGGTGATTATCCAGCGAGTGCCAAGGGCGGGGAACCCATTCTCAGAGAGTAAATTTGAAAAGGCAACGACCAATGAGGAAGGGTAAGGGAAAATCTAATCCCTTCCCTCTCAGAATTGGCCAAAGTGGAGACAATGTGAGACCGAGAGAATCAAGTCCACTCAGTGGAGCGGGTGGAGTCTCTGGTCTGGGACCAGGTTAGGAAAACCCAAGGATAACACAAAAACTGAGCACATAGAAAAACTGGGCTCAGGTGGCAAAAAGGCAGGCAGGGCAGCAGGGCGCACCAGAGGATCTGGACACAAGAAAAAACACAAAGGTTAAGTACAAGTAGTCACACTGCACCAGAAAAACACTGCCGGAAAAACAGCACTAGAAATATTGCAACAAGGAATACACAGAGCTCTGCCGAATGAGACGCAATAATCTGGCACTGTAGTGGAGTGACAAGCAGATTTTCATGGAGCAGGTGATGAGCATGAATGAGTTCCAGGTGAGCCGCAGGAGAAGCCAGCCACCCCCCCACCACACACACACACACACACACACACACACACACACACACACTGCAGGAGGGAAACAGGAAAAGGGAGGGAGGGGAAAAACACAGACAACCACAAACAAACCACAACCAAGAATCATCACACAAAAATCACCAATGGCACATTGTAAACAAGATTGGATTTTTGTTGTTGTTGCTGTTTCTGTCATATCTGACAGCAGGTTCAATGTCAGAAACTACAAAGAAGGCAGAAAGGTGTCCTCAGATAACAGACACAGCCCACCACTTCCCTCTATAAATATTCCCTCCACACCTCCCAGCCCCGATTACGGGCTCATGTTATATGTCAAGGGCTGAGCCAGAGGGTGGGAGCCATAGATCACACATACTCTCTGCTCCGCAGATCCGATTTTCGCCACAGTCCCTCATGACTTTGTTGGCAGTTTGCGTTGTTTATTAAGTCTTCGCTCTATTGGTGGCCTGTAATGACGTGTAATTTTTTTTGTATAAGATGTCGTGTTTGCTTCCTGCAGGGTCACTGGCATTTCCTGGCTGAGGCAGGCTGCTGTCTGTCATCCGGTGGCAGTTGTGTTTGCGGCAGCTTTGCTTGCAGACGCTGAACAAGGTCACTGCATGAAACCAGATTCACAACAGAACTCAAGAAGTTTCTGCTGTAAAGGTTTGATCCGTCTCGAACATGTTTAGCATGCAGCAACATTTGCTTTCTTAAGTATTTGAACTTCCTGAGAAATATGTGCTTTTTTTTGGATAAATCTGGTGATTGTAACAGGATATGTGCATGAAAAATGAAATGATTTGGTCACGCATTGGTTGGTTTGTTTCTTAAGGTGTGTTTAATGGGAGGAACATGGCCGGGGCTTGTAGGAAATGGCAGCAGAAAGGTTCTGGTGAGAAGAGTGGAACCCAGCCTCACATATTCAGTGGCTCCAGTAGCGTATCCGCTAAAATCCCAACCATCCGTCTTCGGGACATTTATGATCCCAAGCCTCAAGCTCCCAAAGCCCCAGTCCGAATCCGCCCACCAGGACCAAGACCTCCCTCAGTAAAGGAACTGAACTTAAAGCAGAGCTTGTCCGGTGATCCTCCAACCAAGACGATCATGAGGAGACGAGCTCAGTCTCTCCCTTCATATACAGAGAGGAGTAAGGAACTCAGGAGTCTGCAGGTACGCTTCGTGGACTCACTTGGCCTCGAGTTAGAGGAAGTTAAAGTCTTCAAAACTCAAGAGCGTCCCCTGATACCCCAACATGTTATGTTCAGACTTCTGATGAGCTCTGAACTGGCTTTCAGAAAGTCACTGGAGCTGTCCCTGCCATACTTCAAACCGTGTTTTCCTGAGAATATGGGTGCTGAGCCAGACTTCCTGCAGCTTCTCTGCAGTCAGGGAGTGTGTCTGGAGCGGGTCCTGTGTTCAGAGCAGGGCATAACAGGAACCATACAAGTACTCAATTTAGCCTATGAGAAACAGGTAACAGTGCGCTACTCTTTCACCAATTGGAGAACATTCACAGAAACAACAGCATCCTGGGTATCAAGCGGGCACAGTGCTGAGAGCGTCGCTCCAGAAACGGACATTTTCAGATTTCGTCTGCCCGTCCCACCTTTCATTTTGCAGCCAGGAGCCATTTTAGAATTTGCCATCTGCTACCACGTAAGAGGAACTAATTACTGGGACAACAACAATGGACACAATTACACTCTGTCATGCCACAGCTACAAGGTGACTGTCCCGAGGGAGTGTGAGGACAGTATGCTGCATTTTACATGAGTGTCCACATGGGGGAGCTAGTACTCCTGCACACAGATATGGCTGACAAGGAAGCAAAATGCTTTACAATACCTGTTCCCTGGGCTTCTCTTTACTTACGATAACCAGCATCAGTACTCAAGTTCTCAGTGTGTCTACACCTTTCAGCTTCTTTCCCACGTTTCTGGACTTCTCCTAAGCTACATTTCAGAGGCAAGTATTGTAATTTCTAATCCATTACTTTTGTCTGACAGCGTGATTTGCCTTTCAGCCTCAAGATGCTAATTTTATATGATTTTTTAAATACATTTTTATCATTAAATATAAAATACTTGACAATCTTAAAGGTATCAAATAAGCTTAACCTCACTTAACATTAAAATGTTGCTTATTTATAAAGTTAGCTGATAATTCTACAGTTTTACTGAAGCAACACACTGAATACAGGAGTGTTACGTGTAATGACGTGTAACAGTGAAAAAATGTTTATCTTTTGATTAGTAAAGGATCTCATGGTAGAAAATCCTCTGACCAGGACGAACTTCAAGCAGAAGTTTGTTTTTTGCACATTGAGCCTGTTAATAAGGATACTTATGATCATGCACAATGTTCTACAGCAGAGGTTCCCAAACTTTTCACCCCGCGACCCCCAAAGTAACGGGGCCAGGGGCTCGGGACGCCCATCGACCCAACAGATGGCATGTAACATTGTGCACAGAGGTGCAAATACACTATTAGGCCTACACAGGTATCAGTACAACACCAAAGAAGAACAGCCCAACAGGCATATTATCTTAAAGAAATTTAAGAAGGGATACAACCAGAATTTGTAAAATAATGGGTTCATTCTGCATAATGTGTGTCGTTTTAAAAGACGAGATAGTCGCTGAATGTTCCGACTCTAAAATGCGAAGTTAAACGGTGGCTAAAAAGCCAGAAGCATCAGTTTGTTTGTTTCCTGAAGCAGCTGAAACAATCATTTCCGGGTTGAAAGTTGTTTTTTTAACTTCACGTTAGCGTTTGTACGTAAGTTGTTGTTGATGGATTGTTGAAGCACGTAAAATGCCCCTTCACCTTCACTTCCGCTGTTAGCGGTTAGCTCAGCTAGCGGTGGCCTCAGTAAGGCGCTCCGGCCCTCATAACTGCATCATTCATCATAATAATGCCATAGGACTTCGTATATGATTGGAAATATCCTTATTATAAGGTTTAATGTGCAAAAAAACCCTTCTCCTTTAAAATAAGTCAAATTAAGCCAAGCCTTAAAGGAGAAAGACAGTCAATGAGTGATTTGACAACTTAAAAACAGGTTTGTACCAAAGGGAGGAAGTCATGAAGGTGCATTTTGAAATTTGAGATATTAAAATTTAAATTCTGTTTTTTTTTTTTAAGTATATTTTTTGGTATTTACTATATTACAAAGAACTTTAAATTGGTTGCAAAACAGTTTCATTTTAACACAGATTCTTTTACATTACATGTGTGAACTAAATGGCTTTTTCTACGGTTGTACTTCATTATTTTTAATGTTTGGCTGGATTAAAAGTATCATCTTTGGTGCACTGCTCAGGGCAAGTTGAGGCGTCTCGCAGCCTGAAAGAAGTCAACAGCAGATACAACAACTGTCTTATGATGTAACATTTTCTGTTGACCCTGCTGCTGTGCTACAGTCTCTTTTGCTGTTGTCTCATTATATTGATGATAATGTTAACAGGGAACGTTGAGAACTTCAGCTTAAGTTCAACAAGTCTGTTGTTACCAAGCAACAAAATCTGTTACTTGCAGATTTACATGTGACCTGTGGTTAAAAATGTGGACATTATTAGAACAAATGTACTTTGTTCCACCCGGGGTAGGGAAGTAACACATTACTGTAACTTAAAACTTTTCCCAGTAACTTAAGTAAGGGATTACAATTGCCAAAACAGTAATTATATTACAGCTGCTGATCCAAGTAACACTGCATTACTGCGTTACTAGAAAGGGATGTGTTCTGTCCTCAGATATCTTATGACAATGAGACATACGTGCATGTGAAGATTTATATTTTTCTACAAGCCGCATTTTTAGTGAAGTGTTCACTAATGTTGAAGTTCTAATAACCTACTGACAGTGTTGCTATGTCTGAGCATGCCTATAAATTAGCAGCCATCAAAACAAAGTTGTTGTTTCAATAAAGTGGAATAAACAGTTTCTGCGTCAATTTTTTTAGGAGGCTGGTTGGGTTGCGAAAGTAATATAGTAATATAACGAGTAACACAACTAATCACTTTTGTACAAAGTAATAAGTACAGTAAATATGTTACTTTTATAAGGAGTAATTAGTGATATGTAACTTATTACCAGTTCTGAGTAGCTCGTACAACACTGGTTTCAGTCCGTCTTACTGTAGTTACAAACAGATGCTGCTTTGAGTCATGGAAGAATTCCCGTGTTCCTGCTGAGCCACCTCTGTGCACACCTGGAAAGAATTTACCCACTTTGCACTTCAGCAAGTCAGCAGACTCAGTTAATGATTTAATGACGTCTGAGTAACACAGACATCATACCTGAACGAAGAATGTGCAAAACCTGACGAATGCACATCTTCGCTGATTCAACTCAAACGGAGTGTACTGATGATCGGCCGGCGACCTGAGCAGCTTGTTTGTTGTTATTGTGAACTTTCTGCCCGACCTCACTCTGCTGGAGCTTGTTTTGTTTAAAGGAGGATTAGAGGCAGCAGTGTGAGCTCCACTGCTGCACTGTGAGCGGATCATTTGGGTCCGCGACAGCGCTGACCTTTCACTGAAAAGTTTCCACTGATACAAGAGGCCAGATTCCAGAGCAGCTCCTGGCCGGCTGCGGCGTTTGGCTCGTGGGATGGCAGACTTCCATCTGCATTAGTCACTGCAGCTGTGTTGCATGCTTTAAACATGATAGCAGCTATCTGACCGCCCAAAACATTACTGAGCATATCACGCCTTGATCCATATGCCATCCATCACAGAAAACTCAAATACGGTTGCTCATTAAAGGTAAGTTAAAACTGACCTCTAAAAATAAAAATATGTGAAAAATAACCTGCTGTTAACTCTTTGACAGTTCTTTAAATTCAGCTTGGCCTAAACCAGCATCATAATTTCTTCTGCTTTGTTTCTGTCACTAATCCATGTAACAGGCTCACAGTGTTTTGTAGCTTTGCAGATTTGACTTGAAACTCGTGATTTGAACACACATCTGTGACTGCACTGCTCCTCTGTTACAACACCACACACTCATCAGCCACTCACTCGAGGAATGCTGAGCATGGAGTGTTTACTTCTCAGCAGTCAGATGTTAAAATTATGGGACACTAGATGGCACCATTGCTCAAATCTTAAAGACAACATGTTTCATCAAAATACCGTAAATGTCCAGATGAATTTCTGTTTTGTGTGGAGGAGGTATTCAAATCAAATACCGAAGTGAAAGTAGTTATGCAACAATGCAAAAATACAACTAAAGGTCCCACATTTGCTACAATTGCTCCTGTCAGAATAGATTATAGTGCTGTCAGGATTCTGTATTCACAAAACATTTCAACTCAACAACTCAAATGAGTTCTCTTGAGGAACTTTTCACAGGTTTAGGAGTTGGTTTAAGTGCTGAAATGCTTTATTAAAACACTCTTAGACCAAAAATTAAGGAGTCTTAAAAATTAGGACTGACATAATCTTTTTTTTTTTTAAGCGTTGCTCCTAAATCAGCAGGTTAGGAGCCTTAAGACGTTTTGTGAATACAAGCCCAGATTATTATAAACTGTCACATAAACATGTACAGCTTATATCTTATATTAATATTATTAGTGGTTGAGGCAGTGCTATGTTTAGCTACTTTTAATACTGTTGAGCCTTTGTTTGTTTGATATGTTTTGAGCAAATCCTGCACATAGCACCACAATTTATTGATGTAAACTGAAGTTTCTGTCCTTGTGAACCTTCATCAAACACTCTTAAACTCTCAGAGAGTGAAAACACTGCTGATGAAGGTCCAGACGGGTGAAAATATCACTGAAGGGCTGTAACATGTAGTGATAAACAAGAGCAGTGTGCAGGATTTTATTTTCTCATGACCAAAGTGACCCTGTCCAACACAAAGGCATCTAAGATAGTCAGATGTTCTTTGGAAAAAATAAAGTAAAATTTGTGGAAATTTTTGAAATGTAAAATCTAAGTCTGCAGAGCACCAGAATAGTAACTGGCTGGTTAATAAATGCAGTGGAGGGAAAGGCACATTTACTTCTGAGACATAGTAATGAAAAGGCGAAGAAATTTAAAGTAATCTGTTGTGCAACTATATATATATAGTTTATAACATTCCATGGCTGTTTTTTTCTGAATCTGCAACTTAAATGTCTTTTGTTTTTGCAGTTTATCTTCCATTTGAAATCTCATGAATGCACATTGCAAATATCAGCGATTTAAACTTAAACTTTGACTTAATTCAATTTCTAAGCTTAAGTAAATCACAATAAATGAACCTACATAACTAAAAACTTTAGAGTATTGATTCCTTAAGTGGAGGAGGGTCACGAGATCCCTTCCAAAAAACAAATAAATTTTTTAGTCATTTAAAATTGCATAATAAACCTGTTATTGCATAAATAAACACACAAATATGAGTTGAAATTAAAATAAAACCACGTAAATAAGAAATTTCCCAGCATTTTTTTTCTTTTTCTTTTTTTTGCTTTGTTTTTGTTGATCCAAGACACCGAGGTTAACACAATGAATTATTGACAGCGAGGTGTGGCTTTTTTAGAAATGTAATAACGTAATCATAATCTGTAATAATCTGTCTAATTAAAAAGAAATTTCTTCCTAATTTTTTTTTAAATTTCTCTTTAATTACATTTTTATGAAAATTATTGTGATAATGTCGTGTATTGCAATTATTTTGGCCACAACAATCGTGGCGAGAAATTTTCTAATCATCCAGCATCTATACATAATATTATTGCAATAATTTAAAAAAATCTTAAAAAAAAAATCTAAATATATAACTTTATAACTATATAACTATATAACTATTAAACTACTAAGAAACTGAAAAAAAGAGAATGGCATTACATTAGGTTATTTATAGCAGACACTTTAATTGATGCAATTAATTGAAATTCACCATGATCAAATTATTGTGAATGTTTTTACTGTGATAAATGATAAAAACGATAATCGTCCCATCCCTAATTGTGCACCACAATTACTTTGGCCTCATTATTCGTGACATGATATTTTCTAATTGTCCACCTCCCCCGTTGGACAGTCGCTGATTCTGCAGACATGTGCCTCGTATTCAAGGCTCTCAGAATGTATTTGAGTTCTTGAAACGTTTTGTTGTTCTTGTTTTTTACATTTGGTCTCTGTTAGCAGTTATTGTGAGGACCAGTGGACAAAAGCTTGTGCACAGTACAAAATGCAAACATGCTTCGGTGCAACAAGGCTTTAGTGTATTCACTGTACCTGCTTCTCCAAACCCTTCCACAGCTGCACCAGCAATGAGAGCAAACATCCGCTCTGTCCTCCGCAGATATCTGGGTTTCATTGCTCCAACATGGCACTTATTTGTACGGATGTGGTCTTGGCTGTCGTGCCAATGTGTCGTTGGGGCACCCATCCATGCTGCCGTGCACTGCTCTGCCTTTATTTGGGGCTTTCATCTTGTGCTTAAGGCCGGTAGTTATATAAGAACACACCATATTAGGAGGCAGCGCTCAGTGGTGACGTTTGCTCGGGGGACTGACTGGAATTGAAATGTAAAAATTGATGCACCATTATGGCTCCCAGTGATTAGAGTTACATCATTAAAACACCATTATGGCCCATCATAGGGAATAAAAGAACTGTGTCGCTTGTAATATTTCTTCATTGTTAGTCTCAAGCGTATGAATTGAAACCTCATGAATATTTATTTGTAGAAGCAACATTTTGTTAATATGAAGGCAATTTGTGGTTTAAAATAACAGCTCTGTTGCTCAGAGTAACTGTGACGTCTCGCATTGCTCTTATGCAATGCTGCTAAATTACAGGCACACTCCTTTTTTCAGGGATATATGGGGAAAAAAAAGGTCCAAAATGTGACGCGATTTATAATCTGGGGCCTATTTTTGAACCAGAAGGTCATCACGCTTACAGTTGGCTAAAAACTGCTGAGCATATGTGCAGCCTGTGTCTTCATCTGAGGGATACCCGGAAGTCAGGACATCCCCTCACGCTCATGAGAGCATCCCTGGTTCCTCCCACACAGCTCCACAGGTCAGCGAGCAGTTCTGGACCGGACCGGCCACTATCAGCCTCCGCAGCTCTCAGCCAGCAGCCGCTCGTTTCATTACTACAGACAGCGAGCGGTCCTGGAGAACAGCAGAGTCTAAACTGGAGCTGCCATCTGTTACTCCACCAATGCCAGAAGGAGGCTGTGACTCACATAATGTGCATGTCGATGTCAGTAAAGGAGCTCAAATCTGCCAACCTGAACGTGCCTGACAGATCTGAGACTTTTCCAGGGTTGCTGCTATTTTTTAAATTTAATATCAGCTGAGAGGTTTCTATCTTCTGAAACAGGCTTTTCACTGACTATGGTTACATGGGCCGCAGTAATCCAACTATTGACCTTGTTCCAAATAAGACAATATTTGAATTAAAGAGTTTACATGAGCTGCTTATAGAATATTCCATTCATATTCCCATTTACATGTTACAGAGCATAGTGTGGTCACGAGACAAGCAGTTTGACTGCAGTAAACGTGTCGCCATCGCAACACGCTGCAAAAACTCCGGTAGGACGGCACGGCGCGATTAAGGTATGTACGTGTGCACAATAACGCGACTAAAACTGGAATACTCCACACGTCTTAATTCAGTCATTGCTTACTCTGACTATGACCTCATTGGGAGTGAGGTAATCAGAAAATGCTGTTTGCATGGCAGTGTCTTATTCAGAGTGTTGTCTTAACCGGGTTAATATCAGAAAATTGGTGTCCATGCAAACGTAATGAGATCACAATGAATGAACAGAGCTTCACAGTAACTAACTTTATGGCCCACTTACACCAGGCAATCTGTACCGTGCCTGAGCACGTTTGACCCACAAAGTCCAGTTTGTTTGACTAGTGTGAGCGCTCAGCACGCTTTGTCGGCCCCGGTACAGTTGGAAGAGGTGGGCTGCAGTACGGTATGGATACACATGCACAAGCACACGCACGGAGTGCTGACATCGCTGTGACTGTTTGTGGAGGATTCACCTTAAATTCAGACAGACAACAGAATACAATGTCCGCATGAAAAAAAGTAAAAACCCAACTGTCTTTTAGATCGTAGACAGAACGATAAAAAAATGTGGTTACAAGATGAAAGAAACGATGGTTCGATATTTGAAAATACGGGTAGCTCAAGCCCCATTAGACAGGAGCAATGTGAACTCAGGGACATTCGTGCTTCAGCAGGGTACGGGACAACTGGGCCGAGTGTGAGTGCGCCCTAAATGTCTTAGACCAATGAGCTCAGGCCACCACGCTGCACTAAGACAGACACAAAGACTTGTTTGTCTCTTTCCTGTTCCTTTGCCCGTGTGACTCAGGCGCACAAACAGTTCCTTGATATGAAATGCAGGTGAACTTGTTTGCATGAGGCGATTTAACCTTTTTAATACCCTACAAATGAGGCGTGTTCTCATTTGCCACACAAGAAGAAACAGGTCACTGCCTGCATTTGTAAGCTGCAAGTAGTGTTGGTCAGGACCTTGCACTCTGGCCCATTTTGGCCTCCAGCTTATTTAACTTTATTTGGAGTTAAAAATGTATAGAAAAAAAAATCAATTTTGAGGGTTTTAAAGGTAATTTTTTTTCTCAGTTTCAGGATTTCTATGTCACGTGACCTGGTCAAAGTTTGACATGTGTACTGGTAGCTGTGTGAGGATGACAAGTACCTGCAAACAGACACTGACAAAATCTCCATTCATTTCAAATGGTACATTTACATTCATTTGACCCCATGTGACCTATTCAATGTTTGACTGACATGTGTACAGGCAGCTGTGTGCTGATGAGTCATGTAGGCAGACAGAGAGAAATATTAATTCATTTGAATGGAGAAAGTGATCAAACCCACATCTTTTTGAACTTTCACAGCTTCCATATAGTTTAAGGTACAGATTTCATTCAAGCTTTAAATGAGTCAAAAGACTTTGACCAATAAATCTTGCATTTACATGTTTTTGCTATCTTTTACCAGTATTGAGATATTATAGTTTAAGTTTTAAGGCTTTTTTTGCTCCCCTTCAAATTTTATAATGGGTGTGTGCGGAATCTTTCCCTCTCCAGAGTGAGTCACATGACCTCTAGAGTGGAGGAGAGCTGAGATGAAAACCTCAAAATCTGGGAAAAACCTCCTCACAGATCCCACAACTTTGACCCAATCTCACATAAACCGTCATATCTAGATAGGTAATTTCACTATCTCTCCATCTCTGTAGGTTTGAAAGCAGTCAGACTTGTACTGGACACCACTAGCCTCAGTTCGACCCGAGTTCATGAATCTCTCCCCTTAGCGGCCATTATAAAAACCAAGGTGTGAAATACAGGGGGTCTTGGGGGGTCTGAGACCCCTTAAATGGCAGGTTAGACCCCTTGAAAGCCTCAACCAAAAACATTCTGGGGGGTCTCAGGAGTATCTTTTGGATTTGTCAATAAAAATATCTTTCAAAGGTGTATGTTGTCCGGAATGCATTATTTAATTTAAATAGCAAAACTTTTATTCAGAAATGTGAATACATTGTTATGATGTTTGCTTGGCTACCTGGTTGTTTCTGGTAATGCCACCTTCCATTATCTGCTTCAATATGGCCCAAACATGGCAAAGAAAAAACAAAGCTCCTTACTAATCAACTTTGGATTTCCAAAATGCAGGGGAGGAAGCTGGTTCAGCCGACGCAGCTGACGTTCATGCTGGTCGATGGTTCGACTGGACTACTATTTATAAGACATCAGCGTAACACTGAAGCACTACTTAGGTTGAGACCTCCCGATTGCCACGGGGTATTTGGCACACTGCTTAAAACCCCTGGAAGAGAGCAGACGACCCAATCTGATGACCATGAACTGTTGGCTAAAGCCTAAACATGATGAGATGGATCTGAAGGGATTACAGTACATTTATCACCTTAATTCTGCTCTTTATGAAGTATCACACATTTACTATGTGGTGATAATGAGACGATTTGAAGAAATGATGCTCCACACACGACAGTTTGTTACAAATTGAAAACCTGTATTGTGCAGACAATAAATAGTGCTTACAAAGGGATTTTTGTCGTTCACACAGACAAGGTTTCTGTTTACACTGTCGATATGAAACATCACTAACTGAATCAGTGAGACTCAGATACAGCTCGGGGATGTGACAACTGATACTGGAGTGGGAGTGGTCGACTCGGTCACATGCACATTTCCCCCCCGTGGCATCAAAAAGGACGTCGTTCAAAAGAGTCTGTTTACAAAAAAAAGTCTTTGCTTGTCTATGGCGAACAGATGACCTTGATTCTTCCTGCTCCTCCGACAAGGTGAAGTGAGGCTTCAGGTCATGTTCCTCTGAGCAGAAGGGGAGCTTGCTGCATGCGTCCCTGTCTAGTGGCAGCTCCATTTCTAGAGACATAGCCTCCAAGGTTTCGCTGGACGCAAGTACCAGGACACCCACTGACTGTGGGCCAGGGCGCTGGAAGACTCCGTGCAATGTCTTCACTGACAGAACCAGATATCAGCAACTCTTCACAGAAGAAACCTTGCTAAGGCCGGTGGAACCTGCGAGGGACAAAAGAGGGCAAAGTGTGAGCGCGGGATAAAATATTCACACGCTACAGTTTCATCAGTCAAGACTCCTATTATTAGCCCGGTGGACAGCGCTCTGAAGAGCACCCAGTGGCCTCTCCTCAAAAACAAGGTCTTGCGTAAGCACCGCCGCGGCTAATTCAGGGTTTTTTATAGCTACAAAGAGCTGTGACACGAGCCAAACGTAAGCTAAATATGTGTGGACATTTATTATAGTGCAGAGGTGGTGCAAGAGGGTGCAACTTTCTCGTCTCAAAGGGCCTGGTCACAGCTAAATTTCCGTCCTAGTCGGCAGTGTGCGCTCACTGATATAAAACTGCTGGATAATGCACCTTGGAGTCTTCGCACAATGTCACGCTGACCCTCACAGACACTATCCGCTTGGGTTTGGAAATCAGTTCTACTTTAAGATCATCCACTTATGATTCATAGAGATCACCAACTGACAATCCTGTCGCGCAAGGGGGTGGGAAGAGTTACGCCACTGCACAGCGGCAATAACTTTAAATCGGCGTTTTTGTGCAGGTGAAGAAAGAGAATTTTACTGCTGCATCTGTGACGAAAAACGCAGCCAATTGGAGCAGATGTTGTTTCAGGATTTTAATTTTTGCTGGGCCTTATATTTCCAAGATTAACACTTTCAGACACAGAGCTGAAAATGATTCCCGACTGATTTGTGTCTCTGTAATGCCTTGAAAGCACAGAGTGTCTCTGTTGAGACAGCGCGGCGTGCCGCTCTCCCTCTCTCTGGTTGAAAGTCAGCGTAGCTCACCCGGCACACAGCACATCTCTCTCTCTCTTTCCTTCATTCTCCGCTACGTACGGCACTGTACACTCTGTGAGACAGATTATTTACAGGTCACTCACCAAGACCCAAGTGTGTGTCGGTGTCTTTTCTGCGTGAAAGTCACAGCATGTTCCGTTTAACACTATTTAATGCCACAATTCAAATCACATTCATAACATCACAGGGCTATTCATGTGGAGCGCTGTGCTAAGTTTTGGTGAGCATATAAAAAATGGAGATGAGAGATGTCAGTCATGGGATAGTAACATGCAAGGTAAACTGGATCTATCTAATTAAGGATTTAATTCACCTCAAACGTCTCGTTAGCTGCTCTGTGCCGGGCAGACGTGTCACTCCACTAGAGACAACATCTCTAAACGCGTGGGATGGGGCGCAAATTATAGAGATTATTTTTTACAACGTCACATGATAATGACTTAGTTAAAGGTGCATGATAGGGGATCCTATCGCCTTTGAAAAAAAACAATCGTTATCTGTCCATTCAGTCGCTGATTAACGACCTGATCGCCAGTCAGAGCGAGCCTTCCATCAGCCGACAGTTAAGGGCCAATCACATGACCTGGTACAGCCCGTTTGTCGGGCGCTCCTCTCTTGCTGCTGCGTGATGCGCTTTTAAAGAACATAAATGAGAAACAGGAGAAAATAACACACGCTCAGACTGACCTTGTCAGATGCTTGCTCGAAGAATGAACTTCCATTTCATTGCTTTTGAACTCGTTGAGCTCCTTCCTTATCGCTGCCTGCGGAGAAAAACAACAAGTGTGAGCTCAGGTGTGTCCGCTCACATCAGTGCAGTCGCTCAGGTGGTGAAGCTCAAGAGGATGTTTTGAAAACGGAGAAACATCTGCTGTTTAGGCGCCGATTACGTAAGCTGGGTTCAATGTCACAGAGTGATGAGCGTCCACGCCCAGACCTCGTGTCACACAGGCTTTCTGCAGGGTTCACCAAGTTACACGCAGAATGCAAATTACTTCCTGTTTTATGATCATCATCAAGCATGATGAACACACAGCAGGAGCAGCAAACTAAACTGAGTGACACAAAGTGTATGTGTGATTCTCTCAATGTCACTGATGTCTGGACATTGAGACCAAGAACAAGTCCTAAAAAATATTTCGGCTGAAAGCGCCGTGGTATGAAAGCCAAGCCAGCAGTCATCGGTGTAAGTTTGTGATGACGTGCTGCTGAAGCTGCCAAAGTAGTTCCTGTTGCTCCTGAGCCCGAAGCAGCCACATATTTAAGAGATTCAGTCACAGACTGACTTTTAGAATTATGCTTCAAACACTTAAATTTACCTCCATAGACTGTCGTCATATCCGACTTGCTGTCGGTGCACTGTTCAGCGTTTAATCAGAGTTTGGTAGTGACTAGAGCAGAATGCACTGACTTGAGCTAGCATTAGCATTAGCATTGCCACTGTGTTCACAGGCACTCTGCTTGCCAGTTCACACAGCCAGGAAGAAGGTCGCGTTTTCAAAAGATTTCACTCTTGAACCTGGTTTCAGCATGTAAACGGAAAGCTGAACCGCAACAAAAGTGTTTCGCTTGGTGCAAAAACTTGTGCCGTGTAAACCGTCCCCCCAAAACATCTGCTGCCGTGTGTGAACACCATGGAGCTCTACAACAAACTTAAGAACATTAACTCGCACCATGAAATAAAATAATGATCACATAAGTGACATTGTGAAGTTTTTCAATGTTTCTAGAAACTCCACAACTGACAGAGTGCAGAGAAGGTGATTATATGAGCCGTAGTTTTTGACAGAAACGCCCCCTTCCTCCTGATGCTAACAGCTAAGCTACAGCTGCAGCAGCTTGAGCGTCACACTGAGCAGCGTGCACGGACTTCCTGTCGTTCATCGTTTGTAGCCAAATCAAACATCACGTTAATCATGTTGTCTTGTTGCTTGTTGTTAATGTAAGCTCGATAGACGTGTGTTGTCCGGTTGCTGCGTGTCAGTTCATGTTGCTGCTGATGTCTGCTTTCAGTTTGCCTGGATCTCACATAATGACAAATGCCGGTTTTGGCTGATTTGCACAAAATTAAACGGGTTTAACCCCGTACAGCAGACTGGACCAGTGAAACAGACCAACCCAAGCCTAATTAAGACTTTGGTAAATTTAAGATGGTTAAATTCAGAGGCCTCAAAAAAAGACCTTGCGAAGTATTTAAGACCGTTGAACACCTGCAGACACCCTGCAGAGAGGCTGGCACGGCTCAGTTTCACTAAAGATGTCAGAATAAAGCCACCTCGGATCTTCCAGCTACCTTGTCTGCGGCGGACAGCCTGGTCCAGGGCTTGTCCGCTCGCCTGTCGTAGTCCTGAGCTTTGGCAACTTCCACGTAGTCACTGAAACGAATGAGGATCTTTCTGTCCCGCAGCTCGTCCACCGTCGGCCGCTGGTTCAGCTTGAAAATAAATACAACTGTCAGCTCATCAATGCAGCAGGTAGGCGGTAAAAACTAAAACAACAGCAGGTTGGGTACTGAGGTTCTGTTTTGGCTGGCGTGTCGTCCAAATGTGGGATTAAATGGATGACATGAAAGGAAACTGCTCAGAGTGCGGCCGCCTACCTTTCTGTTCAGCCGCTGCTTGATTTCTCTCCTCTCCTCCTGTTCGCTCTGGTCATTTCTTTCTGTTGACACAGAATATAACAAACATTACAATCTAAAAGTCAAAATCCTTAATTACAGCGACTTTATTTCCATAATGATGGAGTTAAAATTAGGGGTGGGAATCGCCAGAGGCCCCCCGATACCATATTATCACGATATTGCGAAAAGTCAGGTATCGCAAAATCATATATTGAGATTTTCTCACTTTTTTCAACTTCAAATCATTTTCCCAAAGTAAAACTCTGTCAGCATTGTCTGTTTTATCCAATATGACGCATTTTTCAGTCGATTCATCTCCCTTAAATAGTTTTTATTGCATTTTTCATTACCTCACCAGTGAGCACTTAGCACCATCTAGTGGCCTGAAAAGTCAACTGATTTTTATTATTCTGTTATACAGAAAGGTGAGTTTGTATTTGCAACATTTATTAAGAATTAATTCAATAAAATATCAGTACTCGGTGTATATGAATCAATACAATACTGTCATGCTAAATATCACAGTATTACATAGTATTGATTTTTTCTCCACCCCCTGTTAAGAAACGGGATTTCCTCTAATCAGGAACAACTGAGCTTTTTGGAGATGCTCAGTCATTATACACTCTGTCACTATTGATGTTAGAGAAGTCGACAGTTGAAGAAGTCTGTGATTAACAGAATCAATATGTTTGATCCTCCCCAACAATCAATACTCTTGAGTGAGCCGTGAGCAGCTGCACAGGCGACAGGAGTCATCAGGATCAGGGCTCAAAGTGGCTTACAAAGCGAGACACGGCAGGTCAGAGCACGAGCGGGGGTCATCTTCATCCGATACAGCAGGAAATCACTAAATGCCACTTCATTTATTTAAAATCCCTCTTTTTGGATTCCAAAAACATAGTCACCGCGTGATTATATTTCACTCTTCACAGTGTGATAGGAGCTCATGATTCAGTTATTTATATTTGTGTTAAAAAAAGCAAGGTTAGGGTTAACACCCGACCCCAACCATAACCACATAAAAAGGGTGTTAATAATGAATCATAATGTGTCTTCAGCATGTGTTATAATGCGTTATAGAGACAGACTTCATTGGAAGTGTTGCCAAAAAAGCAATTATTTTGAGACACATCAGGATTTGGGTCACAGTTTAACAGCAAACATTCATTTTTTTCAATTCATTTTCATGTAAAAACTATAAAAAATGATGGTGATGTGATTTTTGCCGGGGTTTGAGTTCAAGGATGAGAATTCATTTGTAAAGGTATGTTGTGAAACATTTTGTGTTTATCCAAATAAATGACCACGCGACGTGTTTAGGATTACAGTAGTACTGTGATTACTTGTTCAGAGAATGTTGTAAGTGTTGTGGGTTCAGGCTTGGTGTCTTGGTTGCAGAGGGTGTGTGTGTGTGTGTGTGTGTGTGTGTGTGTGTGTGTGTGTGGGGTCAGCGGTGAAACAGCTGCTCAGAGCTCACAGGTGGCCAGTTTCAAATGTGAGCCTTCATTCCTCACACGTCTGTTTCGTAGCAGTTGTGTGTCGTCAGGACAGCTCGGCTAGTTTTTCACAGATTTTCTGTTTTGAAGAGCTGCGGTCTGACAACCTGCCCGCAGACGGAGAGCTTTCCTCTGAATCAAACAGTTTCAGTGCTTCAAGAAGACACTCAACAAACCAGTGTGACTGAGTCTCTGTGGAAACAGTTGGATTACCGGATATTCTGCACCAGGAAAAAACCACTGAGTGGAGAACAAATTTGTGCATGACGTCTATTTTAAAATATTCCTTAAGTGGGGCTGCAACTATGATTAGCATGACTGTCTTAATGACAAACCTGCTGATGGTTTTTTCTAAATCGACTGTCATGAAAATGCCAAAAGAGTCCATCAGAATTTCCTGAAGCCAAATGCAGATTAATGTTCTTCATTTTTTACCAAAATATTTGTAAGAAGAAGATAATTCTCACCTTTAAAAAGTGAAAACAAAGAACTTTTAAAGCTTTCATCTGATGATCCAAACATCATTTTCTCATTAAAACACTGGATAATATCAATACTGCAGAGATCCAAATGAACAGACTTACTGTTCTGATTATTTAAGATGTAAAACATTCAAAAACAACATAATCATGAGCTCAAACTATGAAAGTAGGTTAAACTTCTCATTTTGAGACACTGAGTGAGCGCACAGCGCGTCATTCCGTGACATTTACCCTCATCACTGCCAAGGATCACAGACGGGAAACAGTGCCATCACAGATAATCCACATCATTTTTGGCTTTAGCGATATAAAGCTGTCTGTCTGACTGTCCGTCTGACTGTCTGTCTCACTGTCTGTGTGTGTCGGGTTGAACCACTCACGCTTGAGGATGTTCCGGCTCTCCAGCTCCTACACGGCCGGCCTCTGGCTCAGTCTCCTGCGGAAAAACACCAGAATTACGTTCTGGACCATCTTTTCTCCTCCGCTGCCCCTTCCTCCTCCTCCTCCTCCTCCTCCTCCTCCGGACAAAGTCTCTTCAGTCTTTTCACTTGTACTAGCACTTCGGAAGCTTGAGTCGCTGCGCAGAGCGCCGAGATCCGCGCATCCAGAGCGCAAACACCGCGTCCCACCTCGAGTCCAAAGAGCGGCTGGTTCTGGTATTAGAACATTTAAGGCTCCACATCGGGAAAAAGTCCAGCTGCGCGTTTACAACCACGCGCCCGAGCCAGTTTAGGGAGGAAACGGGGAGACTTTCCCTCAAGTAGTTCCGTTCGCGGCGGCGGCGCGGCGGCGCGGTGCGGCGGCGGAGCGGTGCGGCGGTGGCGGAGCGGAG
>JAQLOL010000012.1:29297547-29307749 GCA_029783665.1 Naso thynnoides | reverse complement strand
GGGCCAAATTTTCAAATTAAGAAATGTTGCTGCGCCGGGCCTTTTCAGTGGCTGGTAAGCAGCAGGTTATGACAAATTAAAAACCAACACAAATGAATCTAAAGGGAAGAAAAAACAGGCTATCTCAGTTTGTCTCATTTGTCTGGCGTTTGTATTTGGCAGGAAAATTAACAAGTATTGTATTAACAAGAACGGTTTTCATTAATGGGTTGAGAAAGATTTCTTTCAAGCGGTCATGTCTTTACTTAGGACTACTTCTACGACAACAACGCGTTGCATCGGGGGCTGAATGTCGGTGGCTGCGCTGAAGGTCTGTCGGTGTGTCTGTTGGCTCTCGCAGTGCGTTCTCCTCGGTTATTCTCTGATTTTCTGGCTGGGCCACTCGAGGGTTGCTTCTGAGGTGCAGGTGGCACATGGCACGCTTACACACTGATCAGGATTAACAAACTAATAATGTCTTACATATATCAATGCTGTAGATGTAAGGCGCAGGAGTTGAGTTGAGTTAAGCTGATAACACTTTGACTTTAACTGAAGTTAGAATTTTGAATGCCTGACATTCACCAACGGAGTATTTTCATACTGTAGTACTGGTACTTTTACCGTATCTGAATACTTGTTCCACCACTTCCAGTTTGGCAAGCCAACAGTTATTATTTAGTACTGTTTACACTGCACACACTAAAGCAATCATAATTTAACTGGAGAGTAAAATAAATATGTGTAAGACGAGCGAGTGAAGGAAACCATCTGTGATGCTCCGTGTCTCTCTGGAGCTGCTCCGCCGATGATGAAAGACAGACGGACTCAGGCTCGTTTCACGTCTTACAATTACAGGAAATGACTCTGAGACTTGGACAACTCCACAGCACCCACTGTGGCGCGCTCAGAGAAACATCACGTGGTCTCCCATGGGATGTCAGCGGGTGCGTTTGTCTCACAGGCAGACTTTATCGTAAACATCAGCACGCTGCCTGTCCCGAAGGCCCCACTGGTGACGTCTGAAGTGAGTCTGCTCTGGTCATGAGCAGCGAGCACGGGAAAAAAGCAGACGGTGGAGATTCAGTAATGTCTGCAAAACATTGAAAAGTATTTAAAAGAAACAAACGAGTAAGCTTCGTGTTCCTGCATGTTTTCTACAAAAGATACTTGAATGCAGCTGATGTTTCCTCATCCATGTTTTTTTAACGGGGATATAAAAACTCACATCAGGCCTTTCTTTTTCCAGTGCAACCCGTCCACCGCACAGCACTGTGCATGAACAGACAGTTCACACAGTTCACGCTGGAAGTAATGATTTCATACCCTTGTCAGAAGAAAAGAAAAACAAACGCACAGGGGAATTTATTACCGCCGTTCATCAACTCTTATCTCAGCATTTCTTGGATTCCTCCTCAGCTGGAGGGAAGACAACATCCTGAAGCAGACTCGGCCCGGCTCTATTTATCGGACCTTCCAGGATGACTTCCCCATAAACAAATCTTCAATAAATGACCAAAACACATTGCAAGCAGCGCTAGGAAAGTTTCTTTCAGGCCATTTTCATATTATCATGCCTCACATACTGTACTGCAGTTTTTACCTGTACTCCTGACCTGAATGTACTGTCTACTTTTACCGAATACTGCTCACTGCTTTCATTCTATAGCCAGAGTCAGTCTGCAGTGATCATTCAGTCAGATCGGTAGAGAGACTCCTACGAAACACTCCCGTTCTTCCCTTCATGTAGTATTCCCAAAAAAAAAACAGAACTTGCCGGGTCTCCAAGGATGTTATCTGTCTTGTTGTCATATTCCTTCTAGTTAATATTGGGTAGTTTTCAGTGACGAGGGGTTTCAACTTGCCTGAAATCCCCCCCGTTAAAAACAAACATGGCGGTGGCTCAAGGGGGGAAAGATGAGGTAAACAGCTCTGGCTGGTTGTATGTCTGTCCAATTTCGTCAAGAGGCAGTTTTGACTGCGCCGGCTGGTCCTTGCCCCTTGGAAATGAACAGTGACTGAGAGGTACCACACCAACTCTAACTTGAGCTGGCAAACACTTATTTTATCTTCTGTGAAACTAACAAAAACAGCAATCGTGAAGCAAAATTAGCAGTGATTTAGACCTTCTAATTTTTTATTTTTATTTTATTTTTTCATTACCGTTCTCCTTGCTTTTATTATGCAATACACAAAGTGCATACAGTATTAAACATTCCTCAGGACAACACAAGAGAGACTGAACTAGTGTCACAAAAAAAGTCCCAAGACTCCCAACCACGGACACTTTGTTCACCCACCGCTACAGGAACAGACTTAGAGCCATTCTCCATCATTCACACCATCCCGGACGCTCTCTGCTCAGGTGGAGACGCTCTGGACGCCAGCAGAGACTCCACCCACCAGAGAGCGTGAAAGCAAACAAGAAGCGCTTCCGTGACAGCTTCTATCCAGCAGCAATCGGATTATTGACGAAGGACATTCAGGCTGTGGACCCTGTTCCACCTCAGACTGACACTGTGAAACCACTCTGACGCCCCGCAACAGACTGACAGCTTTAACATGCTGGCACACACACACACACACACACACACGCATATATATATACACCCATCTACCTACCAGAATTCTTGTCTCTCTTTTATGTTACTTCAGTTGTTTTTTTAAACTTTTTTACGACCAGGAGATCCGTACAAATATTCTAGTGCCCTTGTACATTTACACCTGAGCGAATGGCAAAAATAAAGTCTTGAGCCTTGAGCCTTATTTCTTTTATTGTCCTGAGATAAGGTAGGAGGGGTAAAACACACAAAAAAAGAAATCTATACAATCTAAAAAAAAAAAGTCTAATATTTGCCTTCCTTTCATCTTTGTTTTGCTCTCCATCAGCTCCTAAGAGTCGTAGTTAGCTTCAGTGGCTAAACGTTTCGACATCATCGGCTGTCCGTGTTTTTGACGGGAGCTTTAGAGTCTTGCTACTGTAAACAGAAATGATGGGGGTAAAATAAACGAAACAATGGATCAAAACACTCTGAAAAGCTCCACAGAGCTGAGGAGAACTGCACAGCTGTGGGTGATCATTGCCTGTTTTTCAATCAGTGTAATAACTTCTTACATTTGCTGAACAGAGCAGCTTTAAAGAGAAGAAACCTGCATTGTGTTCAGATGATTTAAAT
This sequence comes from Naso thynnoides, assembly GCA_029783665.1. NCBI lineage: Eukaryota > Metazoa > Chordata > Actinopteri > Acanthuriformes > Acanthuridae > Naso > Naso thynnoides. Next base: position 29,304,594 of record JAQLOL010000012.1, on the reverse strand, counting down.
ACAAAAAAAGAACCAGCAGATGTTTTGTGTACATCTTCCAAGCAGTAGGACATCACATCGGGAAATGTCACAGCCTGCTGCGATGCATCGTGAATCTGAGATGAGCGATATTTACAGCGCTGATGTGAGGAATGACATCAGCCCAGCTGACACGTCTACTGTCTCATATTGGCTTTCAGTTTAGGTTACGAATTAAATGAACACATACGTAGGTTTGATTGACAATTATCTACCATGAATGCACACACATATATCCTACAGTGCTGATTTTATGATGCAGTTGTAACTAATCATTACATTTTCCTTTTTTTAATCAGCATATAAACATTGTAAGAGCTGCAAACGTGAAAACTTCAGTTTAAGCTGAATTCAGTGCAAAAGTGCTGACCAGATATTTTGAGCTGAGAGTCATCTAAGGTAAGGATGCATTTAAAAATACCAATTATAAGCTTTGGATTTGTGCATCGTTTACTGAGAAGAGGAGTTTCTGTTTAAACCAATATTAGCAGCTGAAAAGTCTCGAGTGTGACTGCAGCAGGCTATTATCACATCTGCACGCTTCAGCAAACATATTAAGAACAAGCAAATGAGTCAATATAATGTGTAGAAAAAAAGGCCAAACAGCAGCAAAAGCAACTCAACTCTCTGAAAGTCTTTTTTGTATGAAGGCTGCCGCTCCCACACCAGAAACACCAGAAGCCGTGTTGTTTCACTGTGAAGTTAGTTAAATACATTTAATGTTGCGCTCTCAGAGATCCTCTGAGTGTTGCATAAAACACACCAGCACACCCTGCCACTGTGTTGTTCACTTAAAAGGAACCTGATTTGACTGTTAATCCTATTAAAACCACCGTAAAAACAAGCAGCCTATGGCCTTTTACATAACATGACAAATGCGATTATATTCTGCGCAGCATTCCTCCTCTGCCTTTCAGAAAACTCTGCTCCACACTCCACAAATCAGACCGCTTGACCCAGAAAAGCTTCATCCAACGAGAGAGGAGGAACATTAAAAAAAAAAAACCCTTAGTTGTGACTATTTACACCAGAATGATTCACCGTAACACTTTCTGCCTCGTCCCACTTATTCCTCGAGGCGTTTGTTAACACGGGATTGCATTTTAGACAATCTATCAAATGATGGTGAGTCACAGCGAGAGACAAAGCTCATCCACTGACACTAAACACGTCCAATGCTTTTAACAAAAATATACAGACACACAGAGCACTGACAGGTGTGAAGACACGGGCTTTGTTCTTATTATGGTATCACTTTATGTGCTCGCTCTCATTGTAGGTATGCTAAAATATGTGATGCATCAATAAAAAACTAAACATTTTGACAGCTGCACAGAACACAGCCCGCATCAGCACCTTCGAGTCTCAACCGAAACCAAATAATCACGTAGGATTAAAGACGCCCTGTGGAGTTTTATTGTAAACAGACCAAAGTTTGGTTTGAATTCAGTGTTACTGACGAAAAAACAACGTTTACATGCTCGGCAATGTTTCCTCGCCGTATCATCATCCGTCCACAGTGATCCGATCACGAGGGGGCAGCTCTAAACACGACTGTTCCCACCTGGTGTTATCACGCGTCTCCAGTGACGACTCGTGATTGGATCTCACTCCCCCCGCTCTATATTAGGGCACTGCAATGGTTTTCAAATATTCAAATGGTCATTAACTTTAAAAAAAATTGAATAATCTAGTTCATGCAACTGTGATTTTGTCTCAAAAAAATTAGTCAATATTTTTCCCTTGTTTTACCAACATCTGGAAAAAACACGATAACACCAAATATGGCGTGATGACATTAATCGGTAGCCTGGCGTTATTTACCGGCTCCGGTAAAACGTGTGTCGCAGCGCGGTGTTTTCCACATGAGTATAGTTTTAACAGTCGCTGCAGCGCTGAGAGAGCCAGCACAGGCTGCAGGTCACCACAGCAGAAACCTGCAGACATTTCTGCAGCCATCACAAAGTTCTGTGTGGAACTCCTCCAAGAAAATAAACGAAAACGAGGTGCAGCGCAAAACTCTGCCAGGTGAGGCTAACGTTAGCACAGCTACAGAAACTGTATGAGGACAGAGCGTGTGCGCTGCGCAGTCATGTTACAAAAGAGTCTCTGACCACGGATTCACGGACAACGTTTACACCTGAATCGTACATGACAGTCGCCTGCTGTTATTTCAGTGGCTAGAAAATACAGAGAGCTGCTCTGCAGACTGAAGCAACGCTGGAGCGACAAACTGCTGAAAACCTGCTGAACTTAGAGAAACAGACAAACAGCCTCGCGCTTTGTGTGTTGGGCGTGCAGTTTCCGTGTGTGTGTGTTATTTTCGAATAATGTTGAGTGATTATCAAAGAGCACTTTAACTTGAAATGCTCATCCCTGCTTCACATGCAAATAGACACGAACATCAGTCTCACTCGTAGAGACCAAATGCTTGTTTTTCACTTGCAGGAGAAAGTTTTCGCTGACTGGCGATGGAATCTTCTTTCGGTGTTTGCAGGGACTTTGTGCAACAGTTTTTTTCTAAGTCGGAGGGTGTGTGCAATTGTGAGTGTGCTGTGAAGAGAGAGTAAAGAAAAGAGACAGAAAGAGAGAGAGGGGGAGGAAAAGGGGGATGCACAAACATTGCGTACTTCCTCTTACACAGAAGAAGTCAGCTGAGTGGGCGGTCCTTCCATGTGGACGGATTGCTGTTCCCACTGCTAAATGATCATCTAGACCGCTTCCAAATGTGGTTTGAGCGATCGGATCTCAACGCGTCCTCGATGCATCTTGGGTGCGTTCCCATCTTAAGTCTGTCCACTTGTGATGGGATCTCTTAGGACGGATGATGATACTGAGCAGGTTTGGCCATTTGGACAAATACACAGACCATCGGTGAAGGGTTGGTTTGTTGGAGCTGATATTTTTTGTTCTATTTTTGACATTTTATTTTGCTTAATTAATTGTCCGCCTCCTTAAAAATGTCACTCGATGAATAAATGTGCCAAAAACAGCGACAGGCGGAGCCTGTGGTTTTCTACCTGTGATTAGAAAGGAGTCGAGGAGGAGCAGAACTGACCAGCGCCAAGAAACGTCAGTGTGGCGTCGAGGTAATTACCCCTGACAGGAAGTGTGTTCCCCGGCTGCAGGAGTGCTCATGCAGTGAAGGCGGACCGATGTGCTATGCTTCGATTTCAACCCCCCCAAAAAAAATTACAACATGTGGCTCATTTACTTTGTTATGGTTGTTTTATCAAGGAGGTTGCACAGTAACATATGGCTCATCTACTGAAATAAACGTTTTTAGTCACTGACAGCCCGCCTGTGGAGCGACTGTCTACAAGTTGAGAGCAGTGCAGCTTTGGGACTCGCTCTGAGGAGCTGAGAGTAAAAGAGTATCCATATTTTTTCAGGCTCAGATCCATCCATCCTTCCTGCACGCTCCTCAGCGCGGGCGCCAGCGCTTGTCTTGTGAGAGAGAAACGTGCTGTACATGATTGACAGGTTGAATCTCACAGTGTATAAACAGCGGCGACTGCACACTGCACATGATGGCACACACCTGCGTGAATATATCGCCAACTGCTCGTGGATGGGCTGACGGTGGTCGCTTGGAAAAATTTAACGTATCGCCCAACCCTAACACCAGGTGGGAACAGGGTCCCTGACGACACAACACGCTGAATGACTCCTCTTCCTCATAACATTTCTGCAAAGCCAAATATTTAAACTCCTTCCACGTTTACTTGTTTTCATTCTCATGTGCGATTCTCTGAGTGAATGGCAAACAAAACAGGGACCCACTTATCTGTTCCATAGAGCAACTGGAGGTCAAATACTCCTCAGGAACCTTTAACTGCACGGTTGTCAGCATGAGTCGCACTGCATTCAGCTCGCTGTCACAAATAACCTGTAACACAATGTACTGAGGCAACTGTGGCCTGATTATGTGGCAGTAAAGAGCTTTACCCGAGACTCAGAGGAGGCTTCACGCCAACATAAAGCTGTGTGATGTGAATTCATAGTGCACATGCTGTAATAGTACAGCCTGTTCAAGTGGTGAAAGTTCTCTGTTGACAGGAATGCTAAAGGGAAACTGATGGAACTTTTAAATGTATGAGTGAATAGTTTAAAGGGGACCTGTCAAATAAATGTTTCTAGGATGGAAATCAAACGTACCCAAAGTTTCACATAATGAAACTAAGAGTGCCAGAGATTCACGTTTCTTTAAAAACAAGCTGTCGTCAACTTGTCGCTGATCATTTGTTGGTAATCTACGTCCATGAAGCACCGGGATGCACCCAGTCACCTGCTCTGTTTCTCCAGTTATTTATTCTGCACAAAATAACAACACGTCTGTAATTTGGACCACGGCTGCACGATGTGGAAAAAATATCCACTTGTGATTTTATTGGACTGATATAACAACTGTGATACGAACTGTGATATTAGAGGGAGTGATCCTTTTTGCATCATGACTCTCATTTATAATGAAAAGCATATGAAAATGATCAATGTCCGCCTTTTCAGAAATCTGTACCAATTTTCTTTTTTTCTCAAAGGACAGCTGTTACACTTTACCACCTGTTCTGACCTGTAAATGTTGTTCCAATGTTAGATACTCGATGCCGAAGTGCAAAGCGTCCCATAATGAGGTTCATGCATTTGTTAGTGAGTCCTGCCGGCTGTTTCAGTCGGCTCTGCTCGCTGTGTTTTTTTTTAAAGTGTTTTTCCAGTGACGTTAATACGTGCTGGACTTCCTTACATACACAGCGCTGTGCCTGCCCCCTCCCCTACTCTGCTCAGACACGGCTGCACTCTGCACTCTGCTTCATGGACGACTGTCAGCACTTTGTTTGCCATGGCTCCAGTAAAGAGGTTTTTTTGTTTTGTTTTGTTTTTTGGGTGAATGAAGGACAGTTAACTTTGCAAAACTTTCCTAAAGAGGCGAGCATCAGACAGAAGTTGAGAGCGTTCCTGTTTCTGGTGGATTTATTCCATGTGGATTTATTTACTTCCTCAACATGATCTGGATTAACTAAACTGCTGCTAAAGGAGCGCACGGTGCTTTGTCCTGTCGAATAGTGAGAAGCGCGAGCTGTGCGTAACATTTTATCAGTGTCCTGGCTGTGTTTATATTGCGTCAGTAAAGAGGTTGTGAGTACAGCTGAGTGTGGAGGCGCATATGTCACATGAGGGAAAGGGGGAGGAAGTAACGAAACAGATCGTTTTGAGAGAATGCAGAACATAGCAGAAAGAGAGAGGGCACGAGTCACAGCTGTCTGAAGATCTACTGTTCAGTCAGTTGTGTCTAGCTGCTCTACAGGAGTCCAAAATCAAAACCAAAGACCTGAAAATGACTAGAATATGTCTTCCTCGAGCTTGTAAAACACAATGTAAGCTGGGACAACTCAGCAGCATCATAATATTTGAACAAAAAAGGCATTTTGACACACACGTCTCTCCTTTTGACAAATACTGTCTCCTTCCAATTTAAAAACTGCAGTGGGTCATACGTGTAGCCCTGATCTGCAACAACTCTGCCTGCCATCAGAGTCACCTGACAGGACCACTAGCTCCATGGCTACCTGCGCTCAGTGCCTGCAGAGCTAAATGAGCTGAAGAGTAAAGCCATCATCCATCAGGAAACTCGGTGCGTCAGTGCAGCGGTCCTTTGCTGCTTGTCATTGCCTCTCTCTCTCATTTCCTGTCCAATCCTTCCTGCTGCTCTGCAGGTGAACTCAACTCTACTGTAACTGGGCCCAGTAGGTTCCTCACACTTGTAGGTGAGGTGGATTGGATACAACCCAACCAAAAACATTCCCTCTTCAAAGTGAGCCGAACAACTAAAATCAAAACCTGTGTTCACGAGCATATCTGGAGACCCAAACGTTAACAGCACACGCTGCGCTCACATCGAAACCCTCCGTGATGTGTTTGAGGACAGAGAGTTCGTTAGTAGGCGGTGGAGGTGAAAGAGGCGAGCAGCCAAAGTGATGTCAACAGTGATGTCGTGTGGTGAAACAGACATACATGGGACAGAGGAGGGTGGGGGGTGGCTGATGGGGGGGGGTTTGCTGATGGCAGGCTGATGTGGGTCCACACAGAGCGACTCACTTGGCCAGCTTCATCTCTATCTGCTGGCGGATCTCCTGGCGCTCCTGGTCGCTGCGGACGGGGAAGATGTTGCGGTCCTCCAGCTCCTGCTTACTGGGCCGATTCCGAAGCTTCACGGCCAGCAGCTCCTTCCTCATCCTGCGCGGGAGCGTCCCTGTTGTTGTTGTGGAGCACAAATTAAGGTCAGTGACTACACAGCGCATTTAAAGCTGTCAAACACCGTTTACCATCGAAACCCACAGAAGCACCACCGCTACACAGCTGACCGCTGTGCCACCTCATCGTATACGACACCTTATCGTTTTCACTGAAGAAGCATTTGTGTCTCTTAGACAGGAAAACCTGCAGCTCACGTATAGTGATGAAGAGCGGAGGAAGCCATTTAAGGCACTGACAATGTTATGTGACTCAATCTGGAACACCTTCACCTGTGAGAGGGGCTGCACCAATATGAAAAAATATCTAATTGCGATTACATTTACTGATTGTGCGACTGTGATCTGATTTTCAATATTAGTAACGATACTAATTTCTACGTAAATGTTCTCATTTTCATTAAAAATAACATTTAAAATGATGATCATCCTGATTTTTGATGGACTTTGTGCCAAACAAAGATGTTTCATAAAGTCTGTAGAATATGATGTGTAAGCCAGGACAAGTCTGCAGCAACACAATCTTTGAATCAAAGCAGTATTTTGACACACACATTCCTCCTTAATCAAATATTGTGCCCCTACGATCTAAAATCTGCAGTAGGAAATATTGCAACTTCGATTAAATTTCGATTAATTGTGTGGCCCTGTCCGTGAGAAACTGTCCTGCTGAATCATCAGCGCTGCATTTGAACACATCTGTTTTCGTCCTGATAAAAAGAGAGGGTTGAACATCAATTAATTTTTTTTGGGGGGGGGGGGTGAAGTTAACTATGAC
>JAQLOL010000012.1:29250186-29260416 GCA_029783665.1 Naso thynnoides | reverse complement strand
TTTGTTTTTTGTTTTTTGTAAAGCACTATGGGTTGCATTTCTTTAATGTATGAATAGTGCTATATAAATAAAGTTTGATTGATTGATTGATTGAAGCTATGGTCTGGAGACTGACACCGGGCCATGGGGCAATGCCTGCCAGTCCACAGCAACCCCTGAAACAAATAAAATAATTATAAGCCTTTATTCAATGACATGTCTGTGTTTAAGCAGGTTTGCTTTCTGCTGTGCAAAATACTGCAATACCCAGAAGACTTTGTCAGGTGCAGTAGTATGCTAAACAAATCCTGTCCTGACAGTTTTGTCACTCAGACAACAGCTCTCTAAATGGCACTAAATTACTCTAGCTGAGAAACGACAAGCTCGTACTGCAAAAATTTCATCCAGCTCTAAAAGCTATCCATGGTCTGCTCTGAACAAAAGCGTTTGGACGCTTATCTCAATAGGCCTACATCTGCACAGAATGGTGAATGAACAAAGAACCTGAGGCAAAAAATATTGTCCATTCAATCGCAAGCGCAACCCAGCAGACATTAAGTTTGGTTTTCGTATCCAGCGAAAGTTGCCCAGCAAAGCCTGTCTGTGTAATCTGCTAAATTGCGATCAGCAATTAAGCAGTGGAACAACTAAAAACGTGCAGACATTCGGAAGCATGCACATCTTATGGATAAATCTGAGGAATTTTTGAAAAGAAAGAAAGATGAAATGGCCAACCAGAGCAAAGTGCTGTAAAGCAATTCTTTTCACAAATAATTACGTAAGTGGGCCCCAGAGGGTTGAGGGCCACACATTACTGGGCCCTGGCACAAAAAAAAAGTTTCAGAAAGGTCGCATTAGAGTGCTACCAAGACTGACCTGAGGGAGGCAGCAGTGTGCCACAAGGCATGTAGGCTGCCGGAAATCAATGAGAAGAGGAAGAAGAAGAGCCACTCAGAAGAAATTGACAGTTAAACATGGCGGAGAGAGAGGGGGCTGGTGCCGGCGGTTCCTCAAATGATGACTATCCAGAAGATTCGCTGTCACCGGAGTCACCTGAGGATGAAGACATGGACGCTCCTGCACCTCAGGACTCTCCGGACCTCAAAAGCGTTCTGGTCACAAGCGTTTTAAACCTAGAACAGCTCGACGTGGATCTTCACAGGTGCCTGTCTGAAGTTTGACACTTCACTTAATGGTGAAGGTTCAGATGCCAGTGGCGCAATAAATGCTATTGGAGTAATCGGAATTACGACTTAAACGTTACCAGTTGTTAGCAGTGTTTGAGTCAGCACCAGAGACCGTCGTCCAGTGTAGATAACTCTGCATTTAAAGTGGAAAACGTTACGTGTTAGAGTGAGAGAAACATGCCAAACCACAATGTTTTTTTAACAACCAACTTCCAAGTTGTTTTAATGGAAATGCCTCATGCTCGATCTCGTGCCATGAAGTTTATAGAAACGGGACCCTGAACTGAATGCAACTTTTTCCCCACAACATGACGTTCATGAAAGGTTGCTTGGTTACAGCTGTTAAAGAATTCATAAAATTATAACCAGCTTTTTAATGCACTCGTATTTTTCGGCCATTACACAGAGTTTTAAGTTCAGGTGTTGGATTTGGTATCGGGAGAGACAAAAACGTAATGTGAACATTTCTAGTTGTGACCATGTTGGGCAATTTCCCAAGGTGATTGCACATATAATTGTAATACATACATAGAATTCAGGAAACAAACAATTCATGATAAAAAAAAATGATAGAATCATATATATTCAAGGCAAGTCAAACACATTCATTACCTTCACTCTTTTCTGTCTTTATTTTCTGTTTTTTCCTTAGAGGGTTGCACCACTGGGTGCCTCGCACTCAGCGCTTGTTCGGAGGTCAAATCATCGGTCAGGCGCTTGTAGCTGCCGCCAAGTCTGTCAGTGATAATCTCTTTGCCCATTCTCTCCACTGCTACTTTGTACGCGCAGGTAAGATGAAGCGTCAAGGTTCTGGTCAGAGATGGTGACTCCCAAATAATAAAAAGGGGTGCTCATAGTTCACACAGATGTTATGAAATTAAGCAAATGTTACTACAGAAGACCAGAACAGTAGTTGTGGTTACAGTGACCTTTATGTTTTACCTCATAGTTAGATTTATTAGCATTTGTGATTGATGGGATGATTTAGAGAATGGCCTGGTCTGTATCAATTACTGTTTCCCCTCAGCTGTCCCTTGGGTGTTTTTCAGGTGATCCGAAGGTTCCGGTGCTGTACCAGGTGGAACGCATCAGAGATGGTCGCAGTTTCACCGTACGCTCTGTGAAAGCCATCCAGCATGGACAGCCTATACTGATCTGCCAGGCGTCCTTCCAAAAGCTGCAGGAGAGTCCTCTTCAGCACCAGTTCGCCATGCCTGTGGTCCCTCCGCCCGAAGACCTCCTCACCGTAGAGGAGCTCATTCGTCTTTATCTCAGGTAAAGCTGCGACAATCAATTAATGAATCCATTAGTTAGTTCACAGAAAATTTCAATTTTTGATTACAGAATAATCATTTTAGTCATTTGCTGGCTAAAACCTATAAAACACAATGACTTGCTTCTTTGCTTTGTCACATCTGATTGCGAACTGAATATTTTTCTGTTTTGGACTGTTGAACAGATAAAAGAAGTGACTTAGATACATGATCTTGGACTGACGAATAATAGCTCACACCTTTCCCTGTTTTGGTTCTTCTTATAGACTAAAAGATTGTACATAAAAATAATTAGCAGATAAATCAAGAATGAAAATTAGTTGCAGCCCTGATCTAAGGTAAATTGACTCTGTTTAATTTGCGAGAAAGCAAAGTGAAGTGAAGGACTGGGAGGGAAAGCAAACGCACTTTCATAACAAGGCCTACATGTAGTTTGTTTGCTTGGTGGCTTAGATTAGAGGGTCACAATACAAATGAGTACTATTTGCTAACATAAAAACACAGGACAGTTACAAAAGAATGCAGACAGACTGCATGTTTGTTGATCTCAAACTTACCTCCAGTGGTTTCCTACCATACAAATAGTTAATTTTTTTATTGTTTTTTTTTCCAGAGAAATCACATTTCTTCCATTCTCCCAGTAAAATAAATAAAAAGATGCAGATGTGAAAAGGTATAAAAACTGTAAAATGCAAAAGAATGCGGTGTGTTTTTTATTAGCCCTGTGTACAAGATGATGTTAGCAGCAGGGTCCTACTGCGCCCCCTTCTGGCACACGAATGCAGGCCCATGGAGCAGCGTTGTGTCTGCCGTCAAAACAAACAATGAACAGAACGTGCTTATTGGAAAGTCTCCGGTTCAGTTAATTGAGAAAGGTCTGTAAGCAGCCAGCTGAAGGGTAAAGTGTGCAATCTGGTGCAGTTCTAACAACAACCATGAAAAGTTCAGTTGTAAATGCAATTTGCAATAAATGACCATTAGGTACTTTGCAGACAAGGGTGCTTAATACTGATCTATATTTTCTTCTACGGCTTTTCAGTAAACCCGACCTAGCAGAGAATGCAAGGCAAAACCTGAACAAATTCCTGGCTAATGAGATCCCCGTCGAGATAAAGCCAGTCAAACCGCCACACTTTTACAGGCTTGCTGCATCTGAGCCGAAGAAGCTTTTCTGGGTGCGAGCTCGAGGACATATTGGTAAAATGTCTTCCCTATGTTACAGATATTGAATAGAATTTAAACTATATATGTAATTTTAGGGTCCTCTCAAGAATTGAATAGTAAGCTTCCTAAATGTAACATTCTTTTTGCTTTGAGTATAAACTGAGAATGACTGCAGCCGTGAAAACAGGACACAGCACATTACATGATGACGTGCATTCAGGAAAAAGAAATGGAGAAAATTGTGATGTTTTAAAGTAGCAACTTATTTTAGTACTATGCAAATATACATTCATAAGCAATATGTAAGCAAATATAACATGTATACTAAAATCTAAGCAGTATTTGTTAATTAACTTTACTTGTGTGTTTATTTAGGTGAAGGCAACATGAAGTTGCACTGCTGCGTTGCTGCTTATGTGTCAGACTATTCCTTCCTGGACACCGTGATGCTGCCGTATCCGGATTACAGGAGCAAGTTCACAGCCTCCCTAGACCACGCCATGTGGTTTCACAGCACTTTCCGTACTGACAAGTGGATGTTATATGAGTGTGAGAGCCCATGGGCAGGTCAGTATATTGTTCATTCCATCTGCTGTTGTCTACTGTATTTGTGTGTGCCACAGCGTAACAGTTAGGCCTTTTCCCCTCAAAAGACTCATAACCTGCAGCCTTTCCTTGACTTGAACCTGTAAAAGTTCTGGGCTCTAGGTTCTGCTTTGTTTTCCACTACGTTTTACAAACCAGAAGGTTTTGGATATAGGTCATTGGAAAGTCAACACCGTGTGGCCAAACTAGAACCAACATTGTCCTTCTAGGTTCTTTTTTGTTGACAAACACAACAAAGACAGTGGAGTGAGTGTAGATAATCTTTAAATTTACATGTGGTGAACTCTGCATGTCATTATTAGTAGAGACAAGTCTTACTTGTGGGAGGAGGTGAGCAGATCTGAGCAGAAAATGTGAAAGAAGCTGACACTAGATGGGCTTCTGCATCACTAACAAGCTGACCTAAGCTGGCCGTGTCCCTCAGTACAGGCTGACTGCCCCAAAAGGCTCACTGGAGGCTGCCAGTCCCACTCTCACTGCTTTGTCATTTCCAGAAAAAAAACAAAACAAAAAACAAACATCCTACTGCTCGATCTGAAATAGAACCTATTTCAGAGACCTGAAATAGAAGCTGAAAATCACTTCTGAGCTTTTTTCCTGTCAAGAGAAAATATGATAATGCAGAGTTTGTTCATGCTGCAATGCAACCAAGGGGAAAAAAAGCTCACCTTTGGAAACGTATTACACTTTTTTGAAAATACCTTAACAACCTATGCATGCATTAAGGAATATGGGATGCTGCCATGCCCTGTTTGTGAAAAACATAGTACATGACATCAAGGCGGTGAGCAAACTTGCGTTTTGATGATACTTAATCAAGCGTTTTAGGCAATATCAGGGGCATTTTACAAGTATTAGTAACAGCCCTAGGTGTAAAAGAGATGTTTTAATTTTTCCCCCTAAGAGTAGCTGGAACTTGGATTTCAAAAACCACATACTCTACTGAGCAGTGCAGACATGTAGGTTCTAGTAATCACCCCCAGAGCAGGGGAAGGCCACGTTAAGGTGAGAGCAGCCGTACTAAAGACTGAGAGGTCTTTCCTTGGTCTTTTCCTTTCAAAAGAAAGCGCTGTAGTATGCATGCCAGGCCAGTAGTCAGCGGTGCAAGTTTGTAAGGATATGCCCCTCAGAGGCAGTTTACCTGCCGCAACTTTTTGTATCATTCAACACACTTTTGTTGCGGTTCTGCTTTCCTTTTACATGACAATGGCGTGCTGGCACCCCTGAAACTGCAAACATTTGAATTCGGGTCCCAGAGTGCAAACTTTTGAAACTGCAACCTTCTTTTCGGCTGTGTGTATTAGCAAACCTTTGAAAGCGTTGACTACAATAATGCTAATGCTGGCGCAAGTCAATGCATTCCGCTCTAGCTGCTACCAAACTCCACAGTGCACTGAAAGCAGGTTGAATATAACGACAGTCTATTGAGGCAAATTTGAGTGTTCGTAGCATAATTTTAGAAGTCAAACTATGGCTGAATTTCTTTAATTTGTGGCTGCTTAGGGCTTAGCAGCAACAGGAAGTAAACAACTTTGGCAGCTCCGATGGTATGTCATTACAAACTTACATTGCCCACTACTGGCCTGACAGGCATACTACAGCGCTTTCAGTTGTTCATGTAAATGTAGATTTTTTTTAAAGACCCAAAGCAAAGCCCTTTTATAGAGGGGCCGCTCTCATCTAAATGTGGCCTAAGTTACTGGTCGTCAGGTTCCTGTAGTAAAAAAGGCCTACAAGTAATAAGTATCACACTTACATATCCTTAAATGTAATTAAATGTAGTTGTACAGAGTTTTTGCTGTTGATTTATGGAGCAACAGAAGCTTTGACAGGAACTTGTTTCACATGTTATTTTCAATGCACTTCAGTATTTCAGATTTCGTCCTGCTGTTTAAGTAAGCCCACAGTTTGATCATTTGCCTAACAACAGTAACCCTACAGATGTCAAAAAACAAGCAAAAAAACCAAACAAACTTGTTTTGTGTGTCATATTTACCATTGCAAAATTTGCACCTATTTATATATATTATTTATATAACACCTATTTTCAGTTGTAAGTGTGGATAAATCTATTGTGAAGTATGAAGGGTAAAACCATGGACTGTGTATATAAGGGTAAAACAGAAAAACATTTTGAAAGATATTTCAATCTATTTATTTGTTTTTTTTTTTCATTAGGCTCATTGTCTGTTATTCATTTCAGCCATACATGTCCAAACATTGGATGCATTTTTTTGACATTTTTATGCATTTCTGCTTTGAGTCGAAGATTTGGTTTGCGTTGTGTCTTACAGGGAACAGCAGAGGACTGGTTAAAGGCAGACTGTGGAGAAGAGATGGGGTGCTGGCTGCTTCCTGTTCTCAGGAGGGTGTGTTCAGAGCGATACCTGTCCAAAGGACCAGCAGACTATAGGCATATTCTTTTTCTGTGTAATTACTTGCAACTCTGATCATATACATTTTGTTTGATTTTTAGAGATATATAATAACATTCTTGATAGTTTTAAGTACGCACAAAACATACTGCACGATGACAGATAAAATAGAAAATGCAAAACATAGAGTTCTGTTAGATTGCTTTCAGAGAGGCATCACAAAATATGAAGTCAACATTGACGTCATTGGTAGGCTAAAAGTGCAAAAAAAAAGCCTTCTGTAGTTCTGAAAAGAGCAGACCCAAATTTCTAATGTCTGAAAGTTCCACAAAGTGGAAAAACTTGGATGGAATAACATTTGCGTGTCTGTCGAGTACATGAATCTGCCTACAGCTGTCCGGTTGGTTATCTTAATGGGAAGGAAACATCTCCCTGTAGAAGAGAAAGGGCAGCTGAAAAAAAAAAGAAAAGAAGAAACAGTGAAGGAAAGGAACAACCTGATCTAGCAGTGAAGAATGGAAAAAAATGGAATGATTGTGTAATACAGTCAAAGCCATGTACAATCTGATCCACCAATGGAAAATGACATAAGTGTATTCATTGAAGAGTAGGAAAATGTACAGTCTGTTCCTCTAAGAGAGAGTAAAAAGAGTGAAATGACAGGAGAGAAAATTCACAGATTGGTCCACCTTTGAAAGTACCATAAAATCTTTTTTTTTCTTTCTTTTAAATAATGTGACAATCTTGGTAAGTAAATAATTTATGTTTACCAAGAACTTTTGCACAGATGTACAGTGTGGCTGAATTTGAAGGCCTGTATGTTTTTACTGAACAGATCTAAATTAAACGACCGTGTGGATAACATGTAGGTAAAGAGAGTATAGATATATATTGTATGATGTATCCAGTTTCTGTGCCAAAGTTTGTCAGTTAACTTTTGTGGACATGATGCTTTTGTTCTGAAGTTACTGTCAGGGAAACTGTGAATGAAGGGAGGGAATATGCTGTAATGTCAGCATTGTATTTCTCTGTTTGGTTCAAGACTTTGATGGCAGTTCTACTGAAGTTTATATGAGATGCACTGCAGAAGCAAAGTATAACACAAATTGTCTACATTGTTCAAATTTTGATATATCTATCATATTAAAGAAGAAACCTCAGAGAATACAGAATTTTTTCAGATGTGTGGTTTTGTTTATGTACTGTTGGTCTCCAAATAGTTTTCAAAGATGACTAAACACCCCTTGTTTGATGGCAATGTGCGTGGGTGGAAGGGAGGGACAGACAGTGTGGGAACCTACGCCATCTTCATGTCTGGAATAAAACTTAGAATCCACAAATAGGTGTCATCATTGTAGCACCATGTCATCCCTCTGACCTCCCAGGGAAAACTATGCAGCTCTGGAATTCGACCCCGAACACACACCTTTCCTCCCATGAATAAATGTTTGATTTGTGTTATGTAATGGATGCAGAGCTGTTACTACATCTTAATTACATGAACAACTGGATAGTGGCTTAATTAGTACTGAGGTTATGGTTACTACATGTCATCTAGTTCTGTAAATTAGCCTCTAACTGCCCTGATTACCTATGTAGGGCTGAAACAGTGATAGTTGGAAATGCATAGTTATGGGATGGTTGCAACAACAGTCTGGTCTAGTGATGGCGGCAGTCACTCTTTTCATAAAAAAAGAAGCTCCATTGTTTTTACCTTTGGTATGTTTTCTGGCAACAGTTGAAAAATAAAATAGGCTACTGTGTAGAGCACTGCTTATTAAATACATTACTTTATGCTACACATTATGATTTCATATGCAAAGAAATTTTGTGAAAATAAAAATCATGCGCTAGGTATCATTTGTAGTCAATATGCGCCAGAAGGCCTGATTTTTATTTGTTATCTTTACGAAAACTACAAAATTAATTACTGTCCTCTGTACGCGCTTTTTTACCGTCCGTGTACGCACTGTACATTCACGATAGAGTTCCGCCCTTTTGGTTCCGTAGAAATACCGTTAATAACTGATGTAAAAATCAAATACAGTTTTTAAAATCATGTAAATGTTTTCGGATTGCTAGAAGTTATGAATCCCTATCGTCTGTGAATCTGTTAATGATTTTACAGAGCCCTACTTTTTTTTTACCCCAATGATTTTTGCCACATCGCGCTTGGTTGCTATGTGGTTAGCGCCCTTGGATACATTTCTTACCCATCATCCATCACTGCTCGGAGAGTAACGTTAACTTAGCGAAGCCAGCCCGTAAATATATAACATATAACAGCGTTACGGTAGAAGGCAGAAATCCATTACTGTCACTGGTGAACATTTGCCTCTGTTTTCTCTTCAACCGAATGAGCAGGAAAGAGAAATACTTAGCGTTAGCACGCAAGGTAACGAATCCTGTCGTTGGCTATTAGCTGCTTTGCTAGTTTAGAACAACGGTAACGTTAGTTACAGAAGTTACCTGTTAATGCAGTTGCCAATAACACACATTGTCTGTGAGATAATAATGGCGAGTTAGTTATTAAAGACGGCAAATTACTGTGCTTACGTTAACTCGATCCATACGTAACTAAAATAGTGACGTTACGTTACCAACTTTAATGTATTAAATACACTTAATAGCAGCTTAACTTGGACTTACAACCTGTTTGTAGGTATATGGATGTGAATAAAAGCCAACTCTGATGAGTGCGTCGAAGTAAAAATGGATAAGGAACAGCACAACGCTGTCGTCTTCAACTCCTCTAAAAGAGAGCTGTTTACTACGAACAGTGGATTCAAGTCAGTGCAGAAAAAACTAAGGGCTCTATGGAAAATCCAAAGGTAAGTAACGCTGTGTATGGCTACTTGCTTTGGACTGAACTAACGTTACAGCAGTTTTCCATATCGGTGTGGAAAAAATATTGAGAAACTCTGTAGTTGCCAAATAACATTAAATGCTGTCTCCTCTAGTATGAAGGACGAGCTGTCTTTGGACAAGCTAAAGGGTGTCAAGTTGTGGATGTCAGCAGGCCCGCGGGAGAAGTTCACAGCATCAGAGGTGACGTATGAAAAGAGGGAAAAAAAGCTAGCACTTTTCAAGTAACCTTAACACTCAGAATATAGGGCTGTAAATGTGCCTAAATGTGTTTAATTTCCTTATAACTGCTCTTGGCATGGGATATTGTAGAAATGGCAAGCTTACAACCGTGGTAAATTTGAAATGAGCTTTTACTCTCTGAGTTTTAAATGCTGCCGTCTCATATTCTTTCAGCTTGAGGTGCTGAAGCACTACCTGGATGGAGGAGGAAATGTCCTAGTCATGCTCGGTGAAGGAGGAGAAATGAAATTCGACACCAATATCAACTTCCTCCTGGAGGAGTTTGGAATTATGGTCAACAATGGTGCGTATTGGAATTTGTTGAAATGGAAATTGACATTATCTATGCAGGTGTTTTTGTTATGAAGTTTTGAATTCTGTGGTGTTGATTGTCTTTCTTTTCATCACTGTTTCAGATGTTGTTGTGAGAAATGTGTATTACAAATACTTCCACCCGAAGGAGGCACTGGTGTCCAATGGTGTACTGAACAGGTTTGTCAGGCTCATACATTTTATATTGCATGTATCATAGAGTGTCTGAGCGTTTTCATATATGTA
>JAQLOL010000012.1:29226009-29238378 GCA_029783665.1 Naso thynnoides | reverse complement strand
TATAAACACACACACACACACACACACACTACAAACATATCTCTATCTATATCTCTATATAATATCACATACACACACACGCCCATATATATATATATATATATATATATATATTGTATATTCTTTATGAATAAATATTTTTTGATCTTTTTCTCAAAACAAGTCATTTGGTTTGGTTATTGCAAATCCACATAATTACCTAATGGCCTGGATGTTAAACCAGCCCCTCCATATGATTGCAGCTACATACAAATATATTAATATCTATATAAGTTAAGTACTTTGACCTGATCATTGATACGGTAAAGTTGAAAATGCCAGTACAAACCCATAAGTACCAAACTGTTCAGGAGAATTTTGTGCCCCACATAGATCCCTGTGTCCAATGAAACCCGTGACATCCTCCTGGCAGCAGTTAGTGAAGATTCAACCATGACTCAGATTCATCGGGCTGTGAGCGCAATTAGCTCTCTTGGGCTTCCACTGGCCTCCCAGGAAGTTGTGGGTGCCTTAACAGGTCGAATCAACAAGGAGGACAACGTTATGGCGTAAGTGCTAGTTGTGTTGGTTTGGAAGAGCAGTAGCTTTTGTTTTTTTGTGGATGCTCCTGCACTTGTCATGGACAGATGTTTTGAACAGTTTAATGTACAACAAATGTATGTTCTGTTTGAACAGGATCACCTTGGCACTGCAAACAGCAGCCCGCCTGTCCCAGCAGGCAGAACTTGGAGGAATACTTGAGGAAATTGAGGTGAGCTCTTGAGCCTCCACCAGGTGGTGCTGTGTGGCTGTTCTTCAAATGTGAAGACACACTGGTATATTAGATATGAAGAGAATATTGTTAAGCACATTTAGCCTTTAAATTTTTTTTCCTTTCTCAGGACCTGACGGCTCGTTTAGATGATCTCGGTGGCATCTACCTCCAGTTTGAAGAAGGTCTTGAGGCGACCGCCATGTTTGTGACTGCCGCTTATTCGCTGTCAGATCATGTAGACATGGAGCCTCCTCTGAAGGAGGTATGATTCCTAACTACCACCAGTTTTGTCTTGTCTTCCTGCCCCCATCCCTTTTTCCTAAAAACTGGCTGAAAATATTTTCTTCTCACAGGACCAGGTCATTCAGCTGGTGAACTCCATCTTCAGCAAGAAATCATGGGACTCTCTGGCTGAGGCTTTCAGTGTGGCAAGTGCCGCCGCTGCTCTTTCCAACAACCGCTTCCATGTGCCGGTTGTTGTCAGTGCTCAGGGCCCAGCCACAGTGTCCCACAGTCAGCCAACCCTGCAGGTACAGATGATTCAGCTCAACGTAGCTGCAGTCCTCTCTGTGGATTTTAATCACATCATAGTGACGCTGCTTCTCTGTCTGATCCACAGCTCCTTGTTACTGATGTCATGTCTCAACCTCTGGCCTCAGCCAACGTGCTGGTGGAATCTGCGTATGCCGTGGCCTCCAAGAGCATCATACTCAGCCAAGCACCTTTCACACTTAATGAGTATGTAATGTTAGAGAAAAAAGTGTTGGGATCATTTACCCAGCATCTCCAAATGAGGATTGTCCAAAGAGCTGTAGGATTTAAAATAATTGCAATATACATCTATTCTATTTATTTGTCAGTCATTTCTTAATCAGTGTTTAATCAGCATGTCCTGGTCTAAGATAGAACTTCTCCTAATTTTCTAAAATTCTTTTTTTCTGATTTTCAGCGGCGTCTTTGTGCTGAACTTCATGGCCAGCCAGCCAGCCAGTGGGTATTACCAGTTTACCGTCGCGGTGACCGGAGATAGTCGACTAGTTGCCAATCACGTGGAGGTGAGTTAGATGGATGGATAGATTAAAATAGAGTGGGAAAGATTAGCCATTGGTTCAGGTTTACAGGTTTTTACTGGCTTTAATCGCCTTGGTGGAGAAAGAGTTGTAAAACAAAATGTGTTGACTAGTCAGTGGTGGGAGGTTGTGGCCTCAGCCCTTTCTAGGTCGGCAGTCAGTATGACTGTGAGGTCGTTGTGATTGTAGTCCCTCTTTGTTTAGTTATTTGTACGCTGATGTCTTGTCTTTACTCAAAGTAACTTTGTATTGTGTCTCTGTCCACCTGTAGCTTAAAGTGAAGGTCTCCACTGAGGTTGCCGTCACTAACATGGACCTCTCTGTGGTGGATAAGGACCAGAGCATCGGCACAAAGACCACCAGGTTGGGAAACAGGATCTATGAGTGATGCCCTTCTCTCTAATCCTGGGTAGCTAGGCAATAATTGACTCAATGTTTTCTCTTTGAAATGATCCAGGGTTGACTATCCCTCCAAAGCAAAGAGCTCCTTCACAGCAGACAGCCACCAAAACTTTGCGATGTCCTTCCAGCTCGTTGATGTCAACACCGGAGTGGAGCTTACCCCTCACCAGGTATGAAAATAGGGTGGGACTTCAACACACGTCAGCAGCAAATGCAAATTCTGTTTGTCCCGATCAGTTATGAAAGCAGCCAACCACAGTAACCGGTTAGAAAAAAGTCTCTCTCTCAGTCCTGTTAAAGATTACAGCCTAACTTACCTCCTCTGTCACAGACTTTTGTACGGCTGCACAATCAGAAAACTGGCCAAGAGGTCGTGTTTGTGGCTGAACCCGACAGCAAGAATCTGTACAAGTTTGAGCTGGACACAGCAGAGCGGAAATCAGAGTTTGACTCCATCTCTGGTACCTATTCCCTCTACCTCATCGTTGGGGATGCTACCTTGGAGAATCCCATCTTGTGGAATGTGGTGAGTGTCTGTTCAGAGTTGGTAGTTGCTATGAAGATTATTCAATAAAGTATCAAGTGCTTAGCCAGTAAAAAGTTGATATTGGGTACAAAAATTGAATTTAAATCTTTTCAAAGGCTGATGTTGTCCTGAAGTTTGTGGATGAGGAGGCGCCAGCTACTATTCAGCCCAAGACTCTTTATGTACCCAAACCAGAGATCCAGGTAATACTCATGTGCTCTTGATTTATATCAGAATTATTGCATGTTGAAGGGAAGTCAGACAGCAACCAAGAGCTCTCAGTCCAGAAATTTAGAATCTCCTCTTGTGCCTGCAGCATTTATTCAGGACACCAGAGAAGAAGCCTCCCACGGTGGTTTCCAATACCTTCACTGCACTTGTCCTGTCTCCCTTGCTGCTTCTGATCATCCTGGTAATATTGAAAACTTTACACAAAATGTTTCCCGTTTTATCTGTTTGTTTTTTTTCCGATCTGTTAAATGTAGAGCCACTTAACAGTATTTATGGAAATACTTCATAAGTGACACCTACAAATGAACCTACTTTCACT
Organism: Naso thynnoides; assembly: GCA_029783665.1. NCBI lineage: Eukaryota > Metazoa > Chordata > Actinopteri > Acanthuriformes > Acanthuridae > Naso > Naso thynnoides. Next base: position 29,235,076 of record JAQLOL010000012.1, on the reverse strand, counting down.
ATTACTTAAAAGCTTTTTTAGTCAAGCATTCAGATTTTATTATCATAATAATAATAATAATAATAATAATAATAATAATAATAATAATAATAATAAATGCCCAGTGGTCTTGTTTTTTCCCCTCAGAAAAGCTCTTCAGTAGGAAGCCTTGATACACAGTGAATGTGGGTCCAACACTGCATCATTAAAGTGCTTTTTTTTTTTTAATCACAAAAGCAATGATGTATTTTTTTCCTGGTATTTGCAGTGCTGAGCAATAGCCATTGTTGCAGTGGATCAGTGCATTGTGTGTTAGGTGGTAAACAATTTTTTCAGCCCTTTTGTGTGTAGCTCTCGCAGGGGATGAAAATCTCATTGTCTCTTATTCCTCCTCTCGTCTGTAGTGGTTTAAGCTCGGCGCCAACATCTCCAACTTCAGCTTCTCTCCCAGCACAATTCTGTTCCATGTAGGACATGCAGGTTAGTCCCAATCTTTGAAACGTTTATGACAGATAGGATTGTTTTACAGCCTCTTCATCAGTTATTCATCTGCTGTTGTTCAAAGTGATAAGTGAACTGCAGTTCTGACCTTTTGTTACATTTTACATCATTATAATTACTTTCAATGATTTATTATTCATGAAATTTCACAGATAAAAACATGTTATGAAATATCCCCCCAACCTCAACATCTTGCATATGTAAAGTCAGTGTTACATTTATTACAACCACTTTGCCATCCAAATTTAGTGTAAAGTTAACCAAATTTCCAGAAAATCCTCAAATCGCAACGTTAAAGTCCATGTAAATATTCAACATTTTTTAAAATTTATTTTTATGGATTCCATAAATACTTGTTTTTAAATAACTGTGAAGACTGTGAACCCTTTAAAAGGGGTTGGTAATATATTAGTGAAAATGTCTGGGGTTTTTTTGTTTGTTTTTTTGTTTTGGTATTTGTTCTTTTTTAAATTGGGGCGATAGTAATAGAAATGTTTTCAAAAAAATCAACATACAGTCCATAATATTTCATTGTACATGCTGAGAGTATTTTTAAAGTGGTGTTATTTTGCAGCTGATTATTTTGATGTTAATGTTCAGGCCTTCTGGGTGTTTTTATTTCAGCCATGCTGGGTCTGATGTACGTCTACTGGACCCACCTGAACATGTTCCAGACCCTGAAGTACCTGGCAATTATCGGTGGAGTAACTTTCCTCGCTGGAAACCGCATGCTGGCTCAGAAAGCAGTGAAGAGGTGCGTCTCCTCAAGGTGCTTGGCACCAATGGTTCCCAAAGAGTCCTTAATCCCTGAGAGAGAGCCTAGCCTATTTTAAATGAAGAGGACCTCGGGTACTTTGAGGCCTGTTGGTAGTTCTTATCCCTAAACATGAGGAAAAGTGCCTATTCCATATCAGTAGCTCCTGTGTTGCTCCCCAGAGGCTGATGTCGATGCCAGGCCCTCTGCCAGGAGGAGAGCTTGTGTCTACTTGGGAGAAGCATTGCTGCAAGATCTGCAAGAGTGATGATTTGAGTGGGCAATTTCTTCACCATCAATATGTAGAGCCCTCAAGGGCCAGAGTGAGCAATTTGTAGCCTGTGTCATTGACTCATGACGTCACTCTGTAATTGTTCTTTTACTTTTTGCTTTAGAACAGCCCACTTAATCCCCTTAAGCAAGTCCAATATTTCAAATAATGATTTCACAATTGTCTTTTTTTCAGTTAGGACTTTTTCTTATCTTTCCTGCTACTCTTTTTCTCCTTGCAGCTGGTGCCTGTCTTTTTAACCCCTCTATCCACACCTCGCTGTCTCTTTACTCCTTTTTCAGGATTGCCGCAGAGCAAAGTAGTAGGTTGGCAAAGTATAGGAGCCTACGATAAAGCCCCCATTTGTAACAAATGAGTCGGTCGTGCTTCCAGGCTGAAGTAAGGGCATCCCTGTAGACTGCATCCACAGAGCATTTCCATGGCTGGCAGCATGCATGGCTGTGTGGTCCCCACTCATTCTAAGTCCAAGCGTTCACATGCACTTGCCGCCCTCCCCTTGTTTGCCTCTCACTCATCTCACCATGATCATTACAGCCATAGCACCACTTTGGTGATCCCTCCACTGTGGTCTAACTCCCATGGTCCTGGTTGTGCTGTTATGTTTGAGTGACATGTTTTATGTTCATCAGTCAAAGTATGCCTTGTGCAGTTCTGAGACAGTTGTTGTGAGAATTTCCCTTTGTTCTTGCAAGATACATTCCGTTTGTTCTGACAGGTTGTATGTTAAAATGCATGACCTACCTGTTACATGGCTTGTCAACGTTCACATGTATAAATAGAGCTAGAAAAGCTTTAATTCATTTCCTGTTTGTAAGAACTAATGTTTTTTTTTTTCTGTCTTTCACAGAGTGGAGAAAAAATAAGGGTGAGAAAATTAGAAGACAGACGAATCTCATTTTTTGTTTCCAAGGAGTCATTCAACAATGTATCAAATCAGACTTTAAACATGGCACGGCAGTTCAAGTAACCAGTCAACAATTTCAACATGCAGTTTGTTGCCAAATGGAAGAAATCGAGATATTGCTGTCTCTCTGAGGACAAGCAGTCACCAACCGATTCTCCAACTGAGGGCTTTAAAGCTACTGATCATTGCACTTCATCTTCCTGTGAGATTTGTTTTCTTATCGTCCAACATGCCAGTGTTTTCTTGGTGAGCTGGGATTTTTATTTGTGGTTTGCCGATGGATTTTTCGTTGATTTGTGGTGTCTTTTTTTTTTTTTTTGTACATTCCTCTCTGTTGTTGCTCAGTGCCCATTTCACGTCTAAACAGAAGCTGTCAGACAACATGTTTCAGCTGATAAAAATCATTGGCAGCAGCACTGATAATTTGATCGTTACTAACTATGCCAATGTGTTTGCCTTTTTGGTGCATAAAATGTGTAGGAGGATCAATATTCTCCTATTTGATACAGAGTTGGCAGCCCTAGAAAAATTAAGAAATATGAGCAATTTGAGGATATATTGTTTTTGTAATGGAGAGAAAATAAAGAATCTGAGGTGAATCTAATTTTCTTGTCTTTCTTTTATTGTAGAAAAACTGGGCATTTTCTCTAAGACTGATTGCATCGTGAGTGTTTCTTTGGAATGAACTGAAACAGTGGAGCCTCAGTGGAAACAAGTTGGGGAGACAGCAGAATTAGTATTAAAGCTGCACTTGGTAACTTTTGCTAACGAGCTAACAAGCTGACGTTAGCTGTAGCGTGAGACTCGTTGGAAAGCAACTCCACTGCAGTTGTTGCCTCTGGCTCGTGTTTTGTTTGTTTCCTCTCTCTTTAAAGTCCAGTTTTAACCGAGATGAAACTGTTGCAGGGAAAGTTGCAGCAGAGTGAACTTGTCGTCTCAGCTCGAGCTTGAGCTGACTGAAAGTGATGCTTGCAGATACTCTGTCGGCAGAGGCGAGTCAGAGCATAAGGCATGTACAGCTAATCGGCTCGTACCGACGGCACCTGTTGCTAAGAAGCATAGACTGGCCAGAGTGTCACTGATTGGGCGAATGGAGCAGAAGTAATAGGATTTTTCCCAATCCTGAATACAGAGGCATGGGACAACACAGAGAACTTAGCAATACTCTCAGACCACGCCACTTACCAACAGCTGTCTATGATATTATTACAGTTTTTCCAAATGGAACACGAAAAAGTTATTGATGTTTACCCGAAAGTTACCAGCTGCAGTTTTAAGTAGTTCTTACATAAAAACTTTAGTAAATAAGAAATCACTTGAAATTCTTTGGTCTCATCGCTGAGCTGCTCTAAAGGGATCAGCAACAAGGGAGAGTATGACTTAAAAGACCTTAACTATGACACAGCCACTTGGCTTAGTTAACCCAGATGATGACCCTGATATTAAATTTACTTTGACTTAGAATGTATTTTTGCACAGAACGAGGATCCTGTCATGGTCCTATTTTGTAGAATTTGCTATTCCCAATATGGACTGACATAGAGTAACTACACACTCTCTGTACATAGAATAAATTTATATTGGCTCCACGTATCCTGGCTAAATAATCTCTTTAAGTTGTGTGTTGGGGCCACTGTGGTCATAAGTAACAATGGACATAATGTTCTAGTAACATAAGAGGAAGGGTCATGCTTGTTACACAGCAACAGCTATCTAAAGTAAAGTACCATCAACCACTTTTAGCTGCTAGTTACATCTGACTAAGGCTGTAGCAGCGAAAGCCGTGATGTTATTTAAGTAAAAAAAAAAAAAAAGTCTTATTGCTTACAAATGTACCTTGCCATTAACAACAGCAAGGGACTTGATGTCTTCTTTAGACAGTTACAGTCTCAGTTTAACTCCGGCAGTGACAGCATGTAGAGAGTCAGGACCCAGGATCTGAATGGAGTGTATTGTTTTTTGTTATTCTGCTTGTGCTTTTCCTGATGTGACAGGCCAAATTATCTGCTGTAAAAAAGGTCTGTTAGGGGTCATCACCACACAGGTGCCACAAAACCAACAGGAGAATGAGAGAAATGTCAAGCTCATTCTGTAAACGCTCACGCAGTCCTGAGAAGAGGTCCAGTCAGCCAACATAAGTGAAAACACCTGTTTGTAGCCAAAAAAAAGCCTCAAAACACAGATTTCTCTTGACCAGCCTTTAACTATGAGTGACGTTTTCCCTCATGGACACATGATTTTCTATCAGAGTTATAACTGATTATTTTAGAATTGTTATTATTATTATTATTATTTTTAATTATTATTATTATTATTATCAATATTAATAATAATAATAATGTCTGTGCTTTTTTTAAATAATGTCTGTGCTTTTTTTTTAACTAATCTGGTACTTAAAGATGTTTTTTTTTTCAACTTTGCTGCATTGTTTGCTTTCTATTTACGTTTTTGTGATCAACAGTTTTTATTTACATGTTAGAACAGACAAGAAAATACAAACATACAGACAAAGATGACAACAGTGCGGCACACACAGCTTTTAAACAGGAAATAGAAGAAAAAGTCGGGGTGGGGAGGGGGGAATTGTGACCGTGATGACAGAAAGCTAGAGGCAGACGTACTAAATCAAAATGCAAACTATCGTGGACCTAAGGGAAGACTAAACAATTTGCTTTCTATTTATAAAAAGAAATATATGTTAGAAACAAACACTTCACAAAGTCTTAACCAATCAAAATATCTAATGCAAAAAATACTCGTTATACAGAATGTTACAATATTACATATTTAGCTGAATAATTATTACTAATTATGAATAGTTAAATTCTTGGGTAATAGATGTCATACGACATGTTTTACAAGATCATATGTTTTCAGCGCTGGTTAATGGGCCCACAGTTTATTTCATCAATCTAATCCAGCTCTGTATGTTTTATATATAAGATCTGCCAATGTAGCTAACAACAAGAAGTTCTCAGATGCACGTAGTGACGTAAAAAGTGACATAAAAGGTGATGAAGGATAAATGATATGGAAATAAGTCACTTTGTACATTTCTTTTCACCACTGCTTAGTTCAGCATGGCGACACTGATTTTTAGGCTCTTGACAACTGAAAATTACATTGTCGTTTAGCGTTTTATTACTACCATTATTCCATGTTGCTATATAAGTGGCCACTGTAACAAAGATTTTATCCAAGCATTAAAGCAAGATTGCACAATTTAAATTCCCCATTATCATTTTCAAACATTCATGAGCTGGGCTTAGGCTTTCTTTACAGCTTTAATGTGAATACAAAAATGACAACATCATTTTCATCTATAAAGCACAGGTTGTGATGGTTATGAATAGCACAGTGGCGAGCAGCTGCAATCTCTGCGCTCCACCGCTCTCAACTCAGCAGTCTGTAAAGAGGAAAGACTCATGTTAGTGAAAGGTATTCCGATTGAAAAGTCAGATTAGTACATTTCTGAGTGTTTTTTATTAGAGCTCTGACTTCCTGAGGGCAAATTAGTCTATCCAGAATTCATTGACCTTGGCCCCCTGTGCACTCCTCTGTATCTCTGATTGCTCAGGATGGATGTCAGATCTTCTTTATAGGTCCCTTCATAGATGTCTGACTGACGTTTCACGTAGCTCTCACTTTCATCCCTGTGAAACAAAGACATTTACAATGAATGTTTCATCCTGTTGGTGATGTGAAACGCAGCGTTGCTGGTTCTTTTAAGAGTTTGCATATTTTGCTCTGGTACCTACCCGAGCCGTTTGCCCATGATTGTCTGAAGGAACTTTCTGGCAGAGATCTGACCTAGGACTTTCCTGTAACTGTTTGTAAAGATGGCATCAGCGTGGCGTCCTGAGCTAAAATCAGAAAATGGACTATTTATATCTGTTCCATTATGACAGGTTTAAGATTTTTATATTATCTCACTTGACATGTTGCAGAACATTTTCAACTGTCCAGCCTGAGAGGGTCAGCTCACCTAAATGACAAAAAAGCACATATCTACATTTAAGAGTAATGGTGCAGCCTTGCAGATACATTTTGGTTTTATTCGTCCAAATGTCCTAATATCATACCCTCCTGTGAACCATTTTTGGGATCACTCCCTAATTTCAAATAGTTATTATAAAGACTGTCCACAGTGACTTTAAAACAATTATACACACCTCTCTTGTATTGGGGTGCTGGCAAAAATCTTAAAGGCAGATATTTCATCAACCAAATCTATCTGCATTTGTAGACAGCATGAGAGTGAGGAATAAACACATTTCTTTTGCTATTTGTAGCCTTGGTAAACTGACCCTTTTAGTCATATCTTAGATCAGCCACTGGGTTCATATTAACAAACTGACCGTAACTCTGCCAGCTCCCTGGGAGGACTCGTGTCTTCCTCCAGCTGCTCTGCTGGATTCTTTATAGAAGATGTCATCAGGATGGATGTATCCCTCTGGCCAAACCTGGGAAATATCCCCATTAACTGAACCATAGAGCATCTTATTCAAATATCTCAACAGATATTATACCATTCTAATATGTACATTTTTTCAAATTTCTGCCCTGAACAGACACTAATTAAATTATAACAGAGTTGTCATAGTGAAGATATATTTTTTAGACTAGAACATTATCACAAATTTCACTTCAAAAAGCTTAAGACTTGGAATAAATGAGATATTCTGCTGCTTTGGCAGAAGACATTGTGATTAAGGTAGCGTGCAAATGTAACATGGTGACTAATGCAGACATTTTGACCCTTTTTAGCATAACAAATGTAGAGGACTCAGACAGTGAAAGGATTAAAACATCATGCAATACATGAATGGATAAGGCTATTCTTTTAGCCCTAACACAGAAATCAGGTCATTGTTTCAAATCAGTGTTACATTGTGTGCGCTGTAACACATGTTCATTCTCTGCCTGTAATTGTTCAGATTACTTTGTGGCTTTATTTCTCTTGGTAAAACTTTAGAACATTTCAGCTGTTCTCAGACTCTTTGTAACATTCAATGATACAGAGAATCTATGCACTGTATTTTCTTTGGTGTTTAAATTTGTCAGAATTCTGTTTTTTGTTTTTAAATTCCTTTATCCATAGAAAATCTCCTATCACTTCTGAGAATTTCCACTGCCATCGGGAGGCTTCTACAAATCTGAACAGCTGACCTGTCATAAATTTGAAAACTACTCCAAAATCCTAGCCCTAAAAATCAGCTTTATAAATGAAGATAGCACAAAGTATTTTAGTAAATCTGTCAGAACTTACCTAATGGATGGGTAGAGCGGGGAGCCTGATAAAGACATGACCAGGCAACAAAACAGCAGCAGTGCAGGTCTCTCCATCCTCACAGCGAGTGCTGGAGAAAAATGGGCAGCTGGAATAAATGACAGGAGGAGAAATTACATTAGAAAAAAATGCTGAAACCACAGTTCCCCTCAACCATCACTCTGCAGAGGGCACTGACGTCAGGCAGAGTTGTATACTATGATGGAAATCATACACGCTTGATTTTAAATGTTAAATTATTTAAAAGTAATATATCATACACATGACATTTGCACTTGTGGTCAAAGAGTTACCTGGATATTTCGTGTGAAGTCTGAGTGTCCCTGTAGTTCTTCTTTATTTAGCACCCTCCACTCTCATCATCTCCAGGGAAAGGACCAGACAAAAGAAACACTGGAACAGTAGGCTACTGTTTGTTATTGTGCATCCATGGTCACTTTATACTGAACCTGTAGCTCTCTGTCACTCCCACATCACACATGCTCTCTCTCTCTCTCTCTCTCTCTCTCTCTCTCTCCTTGAGTTAAACAGTCTACATGGTCTCTCTTTCTTTCTTCCTGACATTAATTTTCATCATAATTACAGAAATGCCAAAGCCTGTTGTGTACACATATACACATTTGACAGCTAAGAATGTAGATAAAATGACAACTAAATGGCTGGCAGAGACAAACTGATTTAATAGAATGAGATATGTTTATAGTGTATAATACATAAATAAAGAGTGATGGTAATTTTTGGAGCCCTTACATCACCATCTCTGTCTTGTACTGTGCCATGTCAGTTATACAAACTGTTATGCATCAGTAGACTTGTTCAAGTGTCCGTGTTATCAGACATAGACCTAATGAACAAAAAACTTGTTTTCTTGCCTCGTTTTAATGCTTTCCATTGTGCGCATCTTCGATTTAACATTTGACGATAAAGGTAGTGTGAGAGCATACAAATTCGACTGAAGTAGGTTACATTGTGTCACTGAGACAAGTTAGTGGAGCTGATTTATTATTATTATTATTATTATTATTATTATTATTATTATTATTATTATTATTATTAGTAGTAGTAGTAGTAGTTGTAGTAGTAGTGGTAGTAGTATTTTAGTAGTATTTTGATGTTATTGGATTGGTCCCCTTCCCCGCCCTCAGTCTAAGGCTCGAGCTTTACTATCGAGGATTACTTAAAAACTAAGTGTGAATTGTTAAATGTTCATTTTTTGCGTCTGATTTAAGATTTTGGTGAGGTGTGAAAGCTCACTCCGTGGCTTCGCCGACTCCGGAACGTCAAGGAGGTTAACAGACGGATTACTAAATTGGACGTACCGGGGGGGGGGGGGGGGGGCAAAATTTT
>JAQLOL010000012.1:29195233-29213524 GCA_029783665.1 Naso thynnoides | reverse complement strand
AGACAAGTTAGGTACCAATTACTTCATAAAATAACACTTAACATAAAAACACACTCAATAAACAGGGTTTAGGTGCAGCTCCTTGTCACATGATTCAGTTGTGTGTGACTTATTAGCACTTCTGCCAAATAGTGAGTTACATTTACAAGGCTTTTCAAAGCAAGAAAATTTCAAAATATTCATATTTTGCAAGTTCCTGAATAATGCACAAAGTTGAAATGACAAAAAAGCATTATAATTTCTTTCTTTAAAAAAAAAAAAAAGATTTATTTTTTAAAATCTCTTCTCTTCCGTAAATCCTTTTAAGATTTATCTTCTGACCCTTTTGATGGGGCCAGACCCCTAGACCGGGAACCACTAGACTGATCTATCAATCTGTATGTAAAGTAGCTGAAACTAAGTCGACCTCAACCAGCTAGAACACTAAAATGCTACTTATGCATTATTAATGCATTTATAACAACTGCTAATTCTATAAAAGCACCCACTTTGACTTTTGATACCTTTGGGTATGTTTAGCTGATAATCCCTCTGTACTTTTACTCAAGTATATATTTGACAAAAGTAGATTAACTTGTAAATATTTTTACGTTGTTCATGTTTCATGTGAGTGGCTTGTTCATGGCTGTTCTCAGTTCCTCTGATAAAGTTGCTCTTAGCAGCTTTTGGAACAAGGTTTAAGAGGAACCTTGTAGTTTGCAACTTTTAGTTAGATGCAGGAGGATTTCTTGTGGGAGAATAAAATACTTTTCAAATACAACTCCTAACAGGAAGGCTGATCATCAAAAACAGTGGAAAGCTGGTTCACCCTCACCTGTTTCTGCAATGCACTGCGCAAAGCCTTATCAATGAAGTTTTTGAAGAGATTGTACAGCCAACTGAAACAAAAATCAGCCACAGAGATTGGAGGAGAATGCAGCGTGTCACACATGACAAGTAAAACTGAATGTTCACATTCAGTTTTTTTTTTTTTACATGGGTTCAAACAGAGCAGAGCACTTTTTTTAGTTTTTACCTGGCTCCACCGTGGAATTTTATGCTCACACTGCTGACAGTGGCTGCACAGTCGACACTACTGACCGCAGGTCGGCCTGTCTCATCACTCTTGATGCCAATGCTTTCTGTGATAGTGAGTCCGTTCACATTCAAATCAAAAGAGCCATGGTCCTTTCTGTTAAGAGAAGAGGAGTCAGTGCTACAGTGAAAGGGGAATCCAGATGGATTGAAGCGTGCTGCACAGGGAAGAAATCTTTTGTTACTCACACTATTCGAAGGTACTTGACCCTCCAATTTCCATTCAGACTGATGAAGGCATTAGCAATGGACAGTCTGACACCAGTCCCTGGCACCAGACTCACTGCAGACTTTGGTAATCCCACATTCACTATTTTCATACTGGAAGAAACAACATTCTTGTTTGAAACGGCAACTGTGGTAAAATACTTCAAGTATCCTAGTTTTTTAAAGAATTTAGAAGAGTTTTGAATGTCTTACTTTGACAGGGTGTACTCGACCTTGCCTATGGGAGACACTTTCTGTTTTCCTGAAATATCTGGGACTTTGATGGCTTTGAGTTTCTGCTGGATTGAAACCATCCCCAGTTGTCTGCCTAGCAAAACGCAAATAGATTTGATAACGAAACTCTGGAGACACCGTTGTTACTCAACTAAAAGATGAACCTGCTGCTGTAACTTACCATATTCAAGGCCTTTCTCTGTTAGTTTGACCTTTACTCCAGGATTGGTGCTTGAGATCACAGGGATCAAAGCCACAAGAGTCAGCCAACAGCACAAGAACATCTTGACTGTAGAGGGATAAAAAGCACAAGGTTGTTAGCAAAAGTCTCATCATGTTTGTTTTTACAAACATGCAATCATAAAGTTGGCAGTTTCTTCTTTTGTAAGGTTGTGGTTTGTAAAGTTTAATATTGTGCAAGGAAGTAATTAAACAAGGCTTCCTCATTTCAGAGTTCAGACTTTCCTTTTAATTACTACTAATAATTGTTCCTTATTCTGTACACCTTATGTTGCATTTGCAGTTGAGAATCATACCTTAGCATGTATAACGTATAACAGTGGTTTCTCCTTAAAGCAAAATCCCATCTTTTATGAATGTTAACATTTCATCTATGAACAAGATAATCTAAGATAATAGTAGAGTTGTAATACAGCTGCCTCTATGTGCTTGGTGTGTAGTTTTAGTCTTTTTCAAACCATATGTAAAAAATTTCTGTGACATCCACAGCAATTTACTGTTTTATTAGGGTTAGGGTTAAATATTATTAACAGTTACAGTAGAGTACAGTTTATACTAAATAATATGGTAAAATCAGTTTACTATAGAAAGTCATAGTAGAAAACAACCACTGTAAAAAATCACAGTAAAAAACAACCACTGTAGAAAAATCACAGGAGTCTAAGTATTCCTGTGGGAAAAAAGAAATCACAGTAGTGAGGGACTACTTTATATTCTGTATTTATAATGTATTTGTATATTATTAATAGTCTGCATTCTTTCTGGCGAAGCTGATCCTTGTCTTAGTGGTTGGTACAGTCATCTATAGTTTGGGAGACCAGGGTACATTTTACAATAAAGAAACCACTACTGTTAATACCTGCAAGTAGTTTACTGTTAATGTAATTACAGTAAGTTATTTGTTAATTGCTGCCAGTAAGTTATTGTAAATTTCCCAATAAATTTGGAACTATAAGAGCCACAGTGAAGTCAAATTTGTAAAAAATAGTTGAAGAAGCACTCCAATTCTTTATTTAACTAAAAATACCAATAGATTAGTGTCAAAAGCTCTTACACTTTTATCAACAAAATGTACCTAAAGGTTCATATGTAGTAGATAATTTTAATTTTAAAATCAGGAAAATGATCCGTTTGACCCACATAGGCTACTCATTTATTTATAGACATTGGAGACGTGATAATAGGCCCCAACTAGATATTGCTTGTACAGATGGTCAACTTTGAGATCATAAATGTTTGGAGACCACCAATTAAGCCTCTAACAATGTATAGTATGCTATGATATAAGCTTATATTCATAGGAAAAGTAATTTCAAAGGGGAGTGAGAGGTACAGATTTTCCCTCTGAAATCTGGTAGAGTTGAAGTATTAGGTAGTATAAAATCGAAGTAGTAGTAAAGTAAAGTAAAGTAGAAACGTCAAGTTGTACTAAAGTACCGTACAGTACTTGAGAAAATGTACTCTGTGGATTCATACTTCAGTGCAGGCCTGTGAAAGAGCTGCCTGTCCAGGCTGTTGAAGAACCCACATGACTGCATGATTAAATCAGGCTGAGCTTAAAGGCCCAGGCTGGCATTTTTGTCTGTTTTAAATATGGATATTTGAATCAGTGCAGTACGATTAAATGGATGGAAAATGCACTTTTTGGAATATTCAAGTCGTAGCTTTATAAATCATCATTGCAATATTTCATAGTGAGCAAATGCTTTAGCTGTCATATGCTGTTATTCACAAACGAGCTCCATTGGTCAATGAGGAATGAAAAAAAAATCCAGCTGAGCAGGTTAACTGTGTTGCATGTTTGCAAGACAGATTGAGGCTTTAAAAGTGTTAAAGTATGAACTGAATAGTAGATAAACTAAAGCGTCAACATCTAAGACATGACTACCAGAGGGAAGCTCGCTTAGAAACATTTCTATGTGGGTCACAAAAGGGAGAGCTTGGTTTATTTTCTGTATTTAGATGCACAGTTGGCATGGCATCCTTTCTCCTCTGTGTTAAAAAGGAGGTAAAAGAACTGCTTGTTAAAGAGAAACTTCAAATTACTACAGGAAACCAAAAACATTCGACATTCACTACACTTATTTCTCCCTAAGCGTATATCCCAAAACACAAGTGACACTGTCGATGCACAAAACAAGAGGCACATCTTTCTTTACTTTTTGCAGCCTCTCAACACATATTCCCAACTGATGATGCTTTTCCTAATTGTTTCATTCTAAATGTCTACCTGCTCATTTTTGCAAGTTCATTAAACCAGAGCTAACCATTCAGATCATTTCGTGTATCCATGTGTAATTCTAAGCAAATACACTTAATGCTGCAATTGAAGCAGAGGTAGAAAAGCACATCCCTCCCACTGAAACACATCAGAATCACCAAGACACCTTATAACATTTAATTCCCACTGGAGTCTACCTTTAATCAGAACAGTTTTAAGTTTAGTTCACATATAAAGGTTAATGAGCATATTTGGTCAATCATGTTAGAGACTAGAAATTGAGAGAACAGACCGCAGAAAATCTTCTATTTATAAATTTGACCCATACAGTCATACGGTAAATATAAACCCACTCTTACCTGAGCAGCAGCTTGTCAGGAACAGACGCTTTCTTATGTGTCGGTCCTACTATCAACAAGAGAGTGAGAGAGTGAAAGAGGAACGGAGGCACATGGCCTCTAACTCAATCAGGAACTAAACTTGGTGACGGGACACTCCCAGATAAGGAAACAATGGGCAAACCTGCTATTTGACAATCTTAACAGCTTCACTACTCTGCTCTTGTATAATCTCTTCAAAAGCAAAAAATACTAACAGTATTTTCTATGAAAAAAAAAAAAACAGACTCTGAAAACTACAGTTTTAAAAGCTTAACATGGTTTTGAAACAAGATTTTGTTTGTGCTGTGGCTGTTGCTGGCAAATCAACATACATACAGTTTGGCTTTAAATTGACAATAAGGTCTTCTGCTTCTCAGAGGCAGACAATAGAAAATGTGTCAGTTAAGTTGTCTATTTCTCTCTTGAACTCTTGTGAAATGTATTGGCTTAATTGCTTTAGAAAGGATTAATGGGTGAATTGAGTGAGTGATGGCTCATTTAAACCTGCTTTGTGACCAAAGGAGCAATCGATGAGGTCTTGCATGTCTGTAATAAACCAGGGATAACCCCACGTTTACTTTGTCAATGTGTGGGCGTGTACAGACCCTTCTGTTATGTAAACCTGTAAGAGAAGGAACTGAAAACACATAAGTATGCGCAATGGCTGTAAGTCCACCTTTTCTAATGAAGTGCATCTTTGATGATAAACAGGCAGTTGTCACTCTAGAGTCTGATTTAAATAAAAACCACGTGCCTTCTGAGGGGGTGGGGTAGGTGGGCAATTAAATCAGAGCTTTAATAGAATGAGGCATTGTGTGTTTGAGTGCATGAGATCATTTTATATTTCTGGCTTTTGATACTATGCCAGACCAAATCCCACACACAATTTGTTCTAGCATGCCAGGCTAATATGATAATAATGGTAACTTCTTAGTTGTTGTTTGGGTTGCTTTTCAAAGGTTAAACAGGGTCTGAGATCAGAGCTGTTTTGTTGTCGAATATTTGGTTTCACTGTACTTTAATGCCACCCTGTTTATGACTAACAAAACATTATAAACACACTTAATACTTGTCAGAGGCTGATATAAGTGCCTATTAGTGTTTGTCAACAACTAACATAAAACACACCCTAAGAGAAGTTATAATTGTTGACAAACAATTTTTATTAGAAACATAAAATGTAAATGTATAAATGTGTATATATAGAGTTACGTACAATACATATATGTTACATTGTTAATGTTGCACCTTTACAGTAAGTTTTAATGTTTGTATACTTTTATTTCTGTTTAAACTGTGAGTGGTGTGCTGTCTTGGCCAGGTCTCCCTTGCAAAAGAAATTTCAGTCTCAAGGGACTTCCTGGTTAAATAAAACAAAGCAAAATGAAATAAAAATAAATGTATGATTAAAAGACTGATTCAACATCTGGGGTAAAAAGCTTGATTGCCCTCTTGCCAAGACATAAAGGTGGTGAGTGTCTGTACATCCAGTACGCAGCTACAGCCACAAGCTGCTTGGCTTAGCTCAGATTAGCATAAAGACTGGAAACGGGGGAAGCAGCTGGTCTGCAGCCTGCGCTTATCTACACAATAATGCAATCAAAAACAGGTGTAAAAACAAGAAGTTGTACTTTTACCTCAGGTTTATGTACCAGAGTAGCAAATTTAAAGTAGTGATCAAAACAGAAACATTAAAAATTAAAGTATAAATATTGTATAGTTCAGGTTACAGTACTTTACAATTACTCAGCAAAATAAGATTGCTTCAGAAATAGTTTGTCCAAAAAAACCCCAACAAGATAAAACATCCATGCAAATTCAACAACAACAACAAAATCAAATAATAAATTAATAAGAAAACCATACATATAATCCATTTACATACTGTCAACCTGCTTGAAGAAGAATATGGATAATTACCATGAATTTGAATTTTAAATATTAGTGATCTCACCAAAGCTTGATGGCATTATTTGTCTTATATTGTGAGAACACAGAGCAACATGTGTTATATACTGTTTTGTGCATATATTTGTCCCTGCTTACAGAATTATTATCAGGAAAAGGACTAAAATGACAAAAGGCTGATATTTGTAGTCGAAAGTGAGATCAGAGAGCACATCAGTAAATTCACACAGACACTCTACCTGAGATCTCTCTTACGTTGGGCCATTTCAACACACAGCACTGTAAAACCTGATATGTGTCGACATACAAAGAGCTCTTTGTACTCTGCATGAGGAGTGAAACAGACCCTGAAGATGCTCTGCAGCTCACTTCAGAGAAGGTGGAAGTGTAGTCCGAGGAGGAGTTCACACAGAGTTCAGTTTGATCGTCACGCTCTCCTCTGCGGCTGCCTCCAGGCTGTCCACACAGAGCTGCAACAGAGAGCCTTTTTTTCTTTTTGTCATCCCCAATGAGTTTTATTAATACGGCCTCCCTGCTGTCTGACTCACAGGACGGGACAGACTTAAAGGTTACAGCCAATAAATTAAGGATATTTCTGTGAACTAAAATTAGCCAATCATAGTATGCGGATCTATATTATCCCATCTGTTGTCACTTTCATTATCAAAATTTGCCACTTACACGTCATGCAAGACACCTTAATGCCACATAATGAAATCAAGCTGATGTTCTTCCTGAATCAGTATTTTTCCCCCAAAACACACAAGTGGTACATTCCTGCCCCCTTGAGTTTTAAGGTAGTATGGCATCAACTTGTGTCAAGCTACAAATCCACGGGATCAAATTGCTTGAATGGTAGCACTGCCACAACAGTTTAGATGTACTGCTTGACTGAGCACAGGAAGGCCCCTTTGATATTGATACCACACTGTTTCTAATACAGTATGTTATGAAGAACAAGCAATCACTACTGCTGGTGACTGTTCCAGGATCTGATGAGAAAAACAACCTCCCAGTATTTTTGAGTCGGTCCCTCAGGGCCTCTACACTGTTGAAACAAGGAAACCTTTTCATTTCAATATCTCTTCCAGTGAGTGTTTTAAGTGCTTCTTTCACCTTTAAAATCATATTTGTGTAAGCCTGTAGAGTATTAATATTTCCGAGGGGGGAAAAAAAAGGGGTAAAGGGTTGTGCATTTTAGCTCAAATTCAAACTGGAATTGACTTTTTTTTATTAATGTTTTTGTTAAAACTAATCATAACATTAAATACACATCATGAAAAACGTTTTGAACAAAATGGGACCAGCAAACAGAATCTATCTGTATGTCGCACCATGTGGTTGTGTGCTTATTTAATTTGCAGTGAGGAGTAAAAGCATTCAAAATCAAATAAGTGGGACATTGTGATTCAGACCAAAGCAACAGCCAATCATAGCTCACCCACAAAATCACCTTATTGTGAACGCACATGATGAAGTATCATTTCATAATAATTAGTTTTACCCTGTATTGGATTATTTTAGAATGTAATCGTAACATTTTGTCTGTATATGTTCATGTGATTTTTTTTCAAAATATCTTATTTATCAACCTGATTTTAAGCACTTTGGGCCTTCACATATTTTATCCAACAGGGCTGAGCTGGGACTGGATGCAAGACTCCTCTGCTCTCCCCTGAGATTTAGGGGAAAAAAATGTAGACTTTGAAAATGATTTTTTTTTAAAATTCCTTCATTTTCCAGAAATCAATATGTTTAAATAAATGAAAAATGTGCTGTCAAACCAAGTGCAAATATTTTCGAGGGTTTATAAAGTGAAATATTGACAACAGCACCTTGCACATGCTTTGAAAGAGCTTTTTGGCATTTGTAAGTTGTTCCACCCTTAGAACAAACCAAATATGCAAGGTTTTTTATTTTTACATTTCAGTAAACTCTAGAAGGTAAATCAAGGGCAGGAGACTTTGTAAATGCTCTGGCAGTCAAGTAATGTGATGACTCAGATGGCCAAGGCACCCTGTGGTCACACTGTGGGCAAATCCATTACTGTTTCCTTGAGGGTCGAAGAGCATCAAGGGCATCCTACCACTCAATTCTAAAGAGCAACAAACATCCTTTTTTTGAGCATGAAATGCCTAAATGTTACAGGGCAGTTCAGAGTGGAAATTCAGATAAAGCCATTAAAACTTCTCACTTCAATAGATCAATGGATTCAACAGTCACCAGCTAGTGTTTGACTGGATGAGTTTATATAGTACAAGATTCTATTCAAGCAGGAATGTGACAAGGATTCCTCCATACCAACCCAGAAAATTTCCCTGTTTAACTGCAAATTCATGAAGTAGCAATTGCAATAATGAAACTGACAGCTGATATGATTTCATTTCATTTTATTGTTTAATGAATCATGTGAGTTACCCAATAACTGAGGGCTGAGGTAAACACTTGGAAATGCTTAAATGAGCAGTTTCCAGTTGCTCTCCTTTGGTTACCTCTTAAATTAAGGACTCAAAATGGCAACTAGAATTAATTTAAACTATACACTGAAATCATGTAGTGGGGGATCAGTGAAATGAACACAGCATGCTCATGATTACCACCCAGGTCTTTGATGGCTTTTACACCAAAAGATGCCAAAGGGACAGTTTTAACCTGAATGAATCTGGCTTCCTCCAAACAGAAAGTCTGCTCACTGCTGCGAAGGAGTGGGTTTGGATTAGCATTTCATATTTCAAGCCTTCATTTCCTGTTTGAGTCAAAGGGTTTGTATTACTGATTTCTCTGATGCTGGAATTTTCTTTCTGAGGATGACTGATGAGAGACCAGTGTATTCTTTTTATATTCTTGTGTCTTCTTATATAACTACAACAACGGCCATGCAAACAGCCCTGTGAGGCTGCACGTCAGCACATTTGTGCTTTCAACTGTCGTTCTAACATGCTCACAATGACAATGGCTAGCATGTTAGATGCTAACATTAAAAATGTGCACCAAATTGCAACTGAGGCTGATGGGAATGTCGTTAGTTTTCAAGGTATTTGGTCATAAAGTAAATTATTGGACGAATTGAAATTTTGGCCAGAAGGTGCTGAAGGGACAGTCAAGGTAAAAATCAAAGTGGCAGACAAAACAACTTCCTGACAGACAGATGGACATTGCCATTCTTTTTTAAAGAGAACTATGAATGTAGTGTAATTTCTATAATGCATGTACGTGAATCATATATTTTGAATGCATGTTGTTCTGTCTTGAATATGTTCTTAATTTATGTAGGTCAGTTAATATTTTATCACTTGCTGCACATCATAATGTTACATTACCATGATACTAAGACGCATGTCCTGTGCTTGTTTTTCTCTTGGCTAGAGTTGTTCTAGCTCAGAATAACTGGATGTGAATGGATCTCTGTTGGCTCAGTTTGATCATTTTAAAAATCATAACACAGTATGAAGTGAAAGGAAATTTCAGTTGTTGATGAGCTAAATCAAGCCTCACTTATTCCAACCACTCACACGTTAGAAAGCCAGTATTAGAAATAGAAAAGTTACTTTCCAGAATCATTAAAGAGCCCTGGCCTTGTATTGACAGGCTTCCTCCCACTGAGGTTGTAAACTGGTCAGTGCATTAGACAGCAAAGAAGTGCGGTGAATATTAATTGGGCAGCTCTGAGCCAGCAGAGTGATAGCTGACCACAGAGAGAAAGAAGCACATAAAGAAAGAGACACTGGTATGGAGTGGATGGATTTTTTTAAATCGGAAATTGTTTTGACAACTGACCAACTGTCAGATTTGATAGTTTGCCCCATTAAGTTTCACAGCTAATATGCAAACAGTCATAAATTAACATGGATTTTCTGCACAACTGTTTATACATTTTCTCAATTGTATCCACTGTGTAGTAACAAGGCCCCATGTTACGCTCTGTCAGCTTGTCTCAAATAACTTTCCTCATTGATCAGTTAGTGTTTGAGACAGAGAATCTCACCAGCAGCGGCTGGATGCTTCTGTAGAGATGTATGCAACACATGAGGGCAGGTGAAATATATAACATAAACTGACACATGAAGTAAGACTTCCCAACTGAAAGATGAAATAAATCATCTATCTTTTTACAGTCAAAAAGCTGAATTCATAACAAGGGGCGCGGACCTCAATACACTCAGAGGTGTTGCTGCCAGGATCTCACTTTGTCTGTGAGACCAGTAACTTAGGCTAAGGTTAGCTAAAGTTTGTCATCTATGTAGTCATTGCTTTGTAATTAAGTTAGTCGTACAGCAATATATGTGATAAGGGCTGAAAAATGTAGTGTTAAAAACAATGTATAATTGATGTTTCTTTCCTTATTGGATAAATTCTTCACAATCCCTATTAAAAGAAATGTGGGCATAATTCATGCCTCTGCTCTGTTGTGAGTTGAGTCAGGAAAATCACAAATGCGTGCGTACCAGTGGTCACAAAAATGTGAAACTCAGTTGCTGGTGTCGATCAAGTGATGTAACCTAGAAAGCTTAAAAAAGTTATCAACAGCACCCGCTACACATTACTGTGCAGCACTATATTCATGTGCAATTCAAACTTTCATGTGAATGAAGCCTTCAAAATTTTTGATTGCACCTTTTAGTATCATGTAGGATGTAAGGAGACAACAACCAAAGCTGACCGACAAAGGCTTAGTGTCACCAGCTTGGTGACTTTCTCACTAACTTGACAAATTTGTTCCTCTTAACTCGAGAAAATCTATGTTTAGGTTTAAACTGGGCGTGAACATCTCCTAGCTGGATTTCTATCCACAGTAAACCTCTGATAAGGAGCTGAAACAGAAACAAAGAATAGTTTCCAAACTTCAGCTAGGCACTTAGAGAGAAGTACAAGGTATATGGAGGTGGTATCTAAAAGGACCAATGAAAACTATAGCTGCATCAAGTCATATGGTTTTATAGCCTCAACAGCATAGCTGAGTGTCAGAGTTACACTGCTCACAGTGGTAGTGGACTCCTACAGGCTACTAAAGGCTCTTAGTCTTCTGTACATGTAGTAATTACAAAGAAGAAAAAGAAAAAAAGAAAGAAAAAACAGTATTTGCCAGATTGCTACGGTTGATATCGATCTCGATGGGTCTTGCCTTTTATTTAACAAATGTTTTTTGGTCCGCAAGAGTCTGAAATTCCTCTCAAAGCTTTGAGACCCTTTTTTTGGTTCTGGCAGACCAAAAACCCTTCATTATTGAGAACTATGCAGTACGAAATTCAAGGCAAGTCCCGTCCAGATGGGTATCAGAATGGTGACCTGGCAAGTAGCTTACTGTTTTTTTGTGATTACTACACGGTTTGTAACACTGACCTGTGCTTCGTTATGCTGGAACAGCAACCTAGAACTGTGAGCTATCCAACAGTGTCTGTGAGGATGTAAGGAGCACTGCTCTATATTTTCTGATCATCAGCAAAGGAAAGACTGCAGTCTGGTGATGCTTCTACAACTTTCAAAAACTTAAGTCTGAACCATTGCCTCAGAGCTGAATCATTCCAAGTAATGGATTAGCAAAAAATAGCATTAACTTCTGTGAACAATGACTGATGTTCAATTTGTTGAAATTGAGCTGTTCACAAAGACTTATACTTGAGGGCAGTGGCTGAGGGAGAAGGGCCGTCCGCATCGATTACAGAGCTGACTGATTGACACCGCAATGTTCAGAATGATATAAAACAACAGATCCCACATTGTGTCATTGTCAGCCGATGAAATGTTAAATATCATAATAATGTCATTACAAATACTAGCATTAACGTGTATCATGATGGTACAGACATTTAATTTAATGTGCAGCTTTTGGTGAGACATGGCTGTTAAAAGACATTAAGAAGCTCAGCAGAGATGGGGGAATCGAGTCGTGTGATAATCAGTGACTGAATCTGATCCACCCTTTTCGAATATAGGGTCATGTGATTGTTAATAAAAAATGTTGATATCAGCAGCTTGATAAAAATGATAAAAAATGAAAGTAGTGGTTTGATGACTTTCTGAAGCAGCGTGGGATTATGGGCATTATTGTCTTTAAACAACCTAAGCCATCACATAAACACACAGATATGGTTAGTGTGTATGTGGCTTGCTGGTTAATTAATGCTAATGTCTTTTAATTTGTTGCAGTGGGTTTGTGAGGAGGAATAACACATTGCAAAAACACCCGAAATACCACTTTAAACTTGGCACAGTTTATTAAAGATTTTATATTTATAGCTTATAAATGCAACACTGACTTTGATGTTCCCTTATTTGTGCTGCTAAAATACCTCTCGAAGTGTTTATAGTTAATGAAATATTGGAGGTTACTGTGATGATGTTTTTAACTTTCACTTCCTCAAATATTCATGCTTTGACAGGCATTAAGCAAATGAATGTTTGCAAGTGAGATGTCAGATATTGTGTTCACTGAGCCTTACTGGAGTCTGTGCTGACCTGAGCTGTGTTGGAGCAGAGGAGATGAGGGAGCCTCAGATCAATGGTTTAGTGTGTTGGGCATAAAAGGAGCAATGTGCCCCAGAGAGAAGGGCTGTCTGTGCCCCAGCGCCATGCAGCTGTGGGACCTGGGCACCCATCCATGCCCTCCACTCTGTACACTGTTGGACCTCCCTCTATGGCCAAAACACTGCAAGCTGTAAAATATTTCCATAGAGAGCTGCACTGAAAATACATCTGCTGCTGCAAAGCAATGTTATACAGTATGCCATTTAAAAAATGTGCGTAAGGTGTTTTAAAGTCTGAGTTCTTGTTATGAGGTGTTTTGGATTCTTTCTTGAGAGGAGCGAGAGCAAAGACGTATGTCAAGTCATGAGTCAGTAACTTTGAACCTGTGTTTGACTTACTGCTTTGGGTTTCTGCAAAGGCTGTGACATGAGCCCAGTGAAGCAGCAAGAGGAAGAGGGGAAATTTATTTTTTTGTGTCCAGCATTTTTGCATTTGTTTCTACCGTTTATCAGGTGCTTAAAAGTTCAATGATCCCTGAAATCTGCCTTTTTTTTTTTTGCAGAATGGGAGGCAGAGCGCAGGCTTTCTTGTGATCCCAGGGCTTCACGCTCAATAGAACACAAAAAGAGTCCCCTCTAGTCTATTCTAGGACCCATATGGCTTGAGACATAACAAATACAAACATGGTTATGGTTAGTCTGAGCTCACATCCATTTTCTCTGTTTCAGTGTATGCTTTTTTTTTTTGCTTTCAATCCCAGTGAAAGACACACTTAGACAAATGGACTAAATCCCGGGCTGCATTCACAAAACATCTTAAGGCCGAAAGGAGCTCCTAATTTGCTGATTTAGAAGTAACTCTCAGAAAAATGGTCATCAGGACTCCTAAATTTATTTGCATTGAAGCGTTGAAACGAGCTCCTAACTCTGTGAAAAATTAGAAGTGGTCAAGAGGGCTCCAAAGTCACTGAGAGCAAACCCTCCAAAATCCTAAAATGGCTGCTGTCTGCAATTCACCTTGTAGCCACATCAATATTTTAGAAACCTTTAATGCAAGTGACCTTTTATAAAAGAAATGGCCTTAATTGAGAGGGTATAATGTCCACAGCAGAGCCAATCGAGAATGCAGGTGCTTCACCAACCAACAGAAAGTAGCCCAACCCAAACAGGACATCAAGTTCATTCATGCACTGTGTCCAAGGACACTGTATACCTCTGAGGTGATAGATGATAGAGCCTTGAGTGCTATGCCGCTTCCTGATAAATATTTCCAGTTAGAGATTAAACGTAATCTAATGTGTGATTATGCATTTTGCAACAGTCATTGATGTCTGTGTTTATTTTTGGCTGAATACAGTTCATGATAGAGAATCAACTTTGGGCTTTAGCAAAGTCTAAAATAAAACAACTTAAAATGTACTTTTACTTTCCTGTAGTAGTTGTTGCAACTGTTGACTGAGACTGCAAGGAATACCTGTGTCTTTCACACTCCTAAGAGGTTCTGGTCACAAGTCACATTTAATTCCAGGCATATATTTTCCCACGCTTCTTCTTTCTTCCTTCTTTTGTTGTGGGAAACTGTCAAATGTTTTTGGCTTGTTCTATGCCTCAAGTGATGTCACCAGAGTCAGCATTGGTTGGGGCATAAGACTACACCTTTTTAAATGTCCAAAAAATCTGCGGGTGTGGATTCTGAAAGAAGTGAGCTCATCAGAACTCTCTCTTAATCTCACACAACACACCTGGATTTCTGAACGAACTGTCAGTGGTTGAGATACATTGTGAGTAATTTAGGTGTCAGGTTTTGACAAGTAAGGTAGACGTGTTAAAGAAAAGAAATGACCTTCTACTGCTGCATCGATTTTGATCAGTCTGACTGCCCATCTGGAGTTGCTTAATGAATTTCATCTTAATACCATTTTAGTACCATTTTAATAGTTGATAAAACAATGAGTATATACAAAGAGGATGAATATAAGACAGAAATTGCTGCACTGTCAGCAGAAAGTATTTTGGATTGTGAAAATAACAAAGGCAAATGAAACTTGTAACGTAGAAATGCTACTGTGAGGCCCTCATGATGAAAAGATTGGAAATAAATTGGTTTTCAGAAATGAAATGCCTTTCCTCCCTCAATTGAAGCAGCCAGCGCCTGACTAAGATTCAAATGAGAGAGCTGCTAATAAACTTTAAATATGAGGATAATAATGACATTTATTACATACAACATCACCGCTGAGTTTTTAATATGAGTCAATCTCTGTGGGAGCCAATGCAGAGAGCGGAAGTACTTAGAGAGACACACATCTTGTTTATGCTTTTGTGCAGCAGAATTTCAACAATAATTCTTATTAAAGAGTGTGTGTATGTGTGTGTGTGTGTTTGTGTGTAAAACATGAGTCATCAGACCATATGAATTCATCAGCCACTCAGAGTTGACTCTCTCTCAAGTGTATAAGCTGAACAGAGAGTTTTTCATGCATGCCGTCACTTTCTCGGCTGATAAACTTTATTGTTTATTCACTCTTAATAATATTTTTTCTTGTGTGATGTGATATTAAACTTATCAATAAAAATGCAGTGGAGAACTGCACTGATGCTTTCTTTTAACTCTATAATAAAAGTACTTCGATCTTTTAATGCAATTATATTACAGGGCGAAATGGTTTAAAATTTTATAAATCAATAAATTCATCGCTGCAACATAATTGCATTTAAACTCTTTTAAAGATCACAGTAAAGAATCAGTTCTGTGTCTAGAGGGCATTTGAATGGAGCCTTGAAATGGCCATAAAGAGATAATATGTAATATTGAGGCCATGTTTATTTCATTGAGTGTTGAAAATTCTTGCAAGAACATAAGACACAAAACGCTCCTGTTTTTAAAAAATCTATTTGTGTGCACAAGTTAAACAAATGAGAGGCAGCACAACAGATGTACTGTATTAACAAGTCGTGTCACTTTGAGTAATTTGTTAACCAGTTTTTTAAACTTTTACTTGAGGAGGTTTCTTCAAATAGTAACTGTCATTTTTACTTGTCTTTTTTTGTGAGAGAATTTGTATTTGTCCCCTTGTTTTGTTGTGTTTGGAGGCCTTCAAACCAACAAGCATAAAGACATTGTACTAATAATACTTCTAAAAACAATGTGTTGATCATGTAGTCACATTAATGGCTTGTTTGTTTTCCCTTTATTGCCATTATGTCCGATGATGAGACTGCACTTGAAATGTAACCTTTAAAGTTTGCGTTTTAGCCACAGTACCTTTCACCGCCGGAGAAAAGGTCATGCTGTGATGAGAAGAGAAGGGCAGAGAAGGAAATAGCCATATCCTGGCCAACAGATAGAGGCAAACGGCAGGAAAAGACACAGGAAGCTCTGAGTCTTTTTAAAAACACTAAATCAGTTGGATGGGCTCAATTTATCATTTCATGCCAGACTTTGTCACACAGGGAGGAAAATTGTATGGGATGTGACTCTTTTACTTAAACAGATGGACTTAGCGCTAGATGGAAGCAGTGAGATAATTAAAAAAATTGGATATTTTCCAAGGTGCTGTGCAAAGCAGCCATTTTATGGATAGTGTGCATCACTAAAGACACTGTTCAAGTGGAGTTCATGCTGTAGAGATATTTCTAGCACACATTAGCTCAGTAGGAAAGTGTACAGCAGAAAGCACCCAGATTTGATTCCTGGCCTGGTGGATGGCTGATAAAAAGCAAATAAAATTTGTCTTTGGGGAGAAGAAAAAGCAGTGACTTCATGAGAAAGCAAAATTTGAAAGCTTATACATTTTTATTTTATTCTCTATAATTTATTTTTGTTTCAACAAACTATGTCATTAGACAGACAGAAAATAAGGAGCGAGCAATTACATCTAAGAAACATTCCAGACTGGCTTCATTATTCAACCATAAATCATCGAAAAATAATGAATTACATTGTGTAAAATTTTAAAATGAAGTGATTTTTGAAATAATTAAACTTGTGAAATATACTGGTGGTGCATGTATTTGTTAACTGTTTTATGGAGATGAGGCACATGGCTTCATTGTCTTACTTAACTACATTAAGGCTGAAGGCACAATAGGAAGAGAAAATTGGCTCACAAACAGCAGTTGGTCTGATTCATTCCTCATTAACATGCATCATGCATGGGCTACTACAGTACCTCTCTAGCTTTTGTTAACCAGAAGCATACTGGTGAAACTTTTTTTTTTTTCAGGTTGAATTGCCTAAGCTGTTTTCATGACCAAGGCCACCACATCTTTACATACTGGTTTTGTCACCAGCTGCAGGACTGATACATAACATAGATACATAACAAATATATATATGTTTATATATATAACCATCCAAGTACCAATCCCTCCAAAGTGCCCTGACTCACGCTCTGTCACACCTCAAGTGAGGAGGAGTTTAACAAAGACCCCAAGGTGTGTACCGAAACAAATTTGAGTACTCTTTATGTTTGTCACCCCCTTGAACTTAATTGCAATTTCAAGGAGTTTATTTAGGCACTCTTAAACATCAGACTGAGGGCTGTACAGTATGCATCAGTATGAGTGTGAGCAGCTGTCTCTTTGTTTTAGTCATGTAGCAAACTACCTACTTGTCTTTTCCTGCCTCCCACCCACTCTGTGCAAGGATAGAAAACTGTGCAGGTGTAAAGGAAAGAAGTGAATGAAATAGTTATGATGTTCTGGCCTATTTAAGACATCATCAAAAGCAGCATATCCCTGAGAAAAGGCATCATCATTGCTTCACATGGAGCACTTATCCTGTCTTTGATTAACAACCTGCAGCAAATAGCTGATAATACCTGCAGCTAATAGTGAGCAGCTTATAATTAATAGATGCCCGTAAAGATCTAGAGGTCTGTCTGAAGGATCTCCCATAGATTTTCTTTCAAGTCCTATTTTGGAAAGAACCAGCCCAAACTGCCCTGGAGCTGTGCAGAGGGAGCTGGATTAAAGGTAGATGATATGTAATCAGGATTTGTGTGGTTTCAGCTGTTTTTGTTGTCCGCAGTGCTTCCACTGTCCTGCCAATTGGGCGTTTGCCTAGAAACAAAGATATCCTGCCTCCATGGAGCAAAAACAGACAACTAGTTTACACTACAGCATCATTTGAATGCAATACTGGGTGGAAATTTATATCGTCTTCAGTGGCATTTTAGTGTTTCATCTTGGTTGAACCCCTGTGCACGGGACTTTTCCAGGATGATAAAACATGTACAAGCTATCAAAAATTAAAAATATATATAACATAAGACTTGGCATACATAATGGTTAATAGCAGTAGCTAATAAAGCTGAAAATCAAACAGCATAAGTTTACCTTATAGCTTAGAAGACAGTGTGACAAATGCTAGGGCATGTACTTGTGCATGATGTGAACTGACCGTGTCTTCTGCTGCACAAAACTTTTGGCTCCTGGACTTAAACTATCCTTACTTTTCTTTCGTTTTACATATAGGCCCTCTTAAATGCAATCCTCGTGGCATTAGCTTTAAGTTGAGATATTTAAAATATGAAATAATTGCATTAATTCTAATTACATT
>JAQLOL010000012.1:29181970-29195133 GCA_029783665.1 Naso thynnoides | reverse complement strand
GCCATCTGGAAGAAGATACAGAAGTATCTGCTGTTGTACTACCAGACCATGGAGCAGCTTCTTCCCCCAGACTGTGAGAGGTTTAAAGTCATTGCGCTACACTCAGCTACACCTTTCCATACACCAGGCCAGCAATGCATCATCCAGCAGGCTCTTGTCACCACACCTCTTTTGGGGGTGATTGGTGAAAAATTTGTGTGCCCCCAGTGACTTAATATTTCTTTTTACTTGCTGTGTAAATTCCTATGAATGATATAAATACGATAATATCACTTATAACATAACAAGCATTTTTTAAAAATACATAGCTACTATTTATCCTCTAGGTAACAGTTTTTCATTTAGCCTTTTTTCTATAATTTGAGAACTAACTAACTAACTAACTAACTAACTAACTAACTAACTAACTATATACTATATACTTCCAGATGTATAAATAATTAACAATAAGAGTATGATTACAGTGAACTGAATTGAAACACAATATGAAAGGCATCGCACAGTAAAGTTTGTGTGTTTAATGCTGCACTGCTCATTTGGTTTTTTTTTCTGAAGGACAGACTGACATGCTAACTTGTGAACGTAGCTGACAGCTGTCAGAGCCTGTTCAAAGCACAGTGCTACTGTTAACTAGTGTACTATCCAGACTGAAAAGTAAAATATTTCACTGGTAATTTGCTTGCCTGGAGATTCAGCCAGATAAAAATAGATGTCAGCGTACGATATACTACTTCTGGCCACTGCGTGGGGTCACTGCACCAGCTTGATGCTGGGAGACTGTACAGCCAAGCTTTATGTGGTTTTGGACAGCAATTTTTCACCAAAGTCAACAGCAAGTCCAGTTTGTTTTCCTCCTACAGGGGGTGAGATTGTATCAGAAAGCTGAAGTTCCCTGATGTGCTGATTTGATGTATGTAGCAGCAGCAGCAGTATGAGCTAAATTGGAATTTCATTTTTGCACTGCATTTTTTGCAAATGACAATAACTTATTCTTGGATCTTGAAACTGATGACTTCTGAAGTTCCACAAGGATCTGTGCTGGGCTCTATGCTCTTTGTTGTTGCTCACCACCTACATACCCCCCAGAACCCTCAAATCATCAGACACTGGTTCATAACTGTGCCCATGATCCAAAATAAACCTATTGAAGGTGCATTAAGTTAATATGGTCCCACTCCCTGGAACACACTGCCTAATGATCTGAGATACCCACAACTGTGTCATCCTTTAAAAACAAGCTTAAGACCTACCAGTTCTTTCTGGTCTATGAATAATTAGTGCCTCTAGGTCTATTTTTTCTCTCTTTCTTTCTTTTTTTCTTTCTTTCTTTCTTTCTTTCTTTCTTTCTTTCTTTTTTTCTTTCTCTCTCTCTCTTCCTCTCTAGTGTTCTCTTTTGAGTATGTGTGATTGGGTAAGTCTGTAGGTAGGTGGACATAGGATGAAATATTCTCATGAATCTGTGTCTTTTTTTCTAAATGACTTTATTCATTTCATTCACATATCATTGAGATAATTTTGTATGAATGTACTATAAACAGAATAACATTTGATTTGAGATATGATATACCAAGTGTGAAACAATCTAAAGCATTTTGTAAAAGACACAAAAATCTCTGGACAATTACTAAGTACATTGATGCAGCACATTTAAAGAAAATCTCCATGGCATGAGTAATTAATGTGATAGAAATTAAATCCAGAAAAATGTTAACATTCCCACACTAGCAAAGCAAATGACAAAACAGTTAATTATACAGTGGGATAATTGGTGGTTCAGCAGGTGGAAGAGGAAAAGCATATGTGTAGGTGTGTAAATACATAGTTGTGATGGTGGTGGTGGATATTTCACTTCAACCCCATATGCATCATTTCAGGTAAAAATTTAAGAAAGGTAAATTCTACTTTGCCAATCATTGGAAGAACATTTTATAATGTATGCATGGAAATAGTTTGCATGATGCAAATTGTTGGTGAGAGCTTAGTCTGAATTTGCAACCTGTGCACAATATATGTGACATATCACAGCTTGCCATTCATTTCTGGGGTTATACGTATGAATTAAGAAAAAAATTTTCAAATTTATTTACAAAAAAGTGTTTCTCTGAAAATGAACTTGAGAGGAGTTTCCAGAGGACGCAGTGCAGGCTCCTTTGCTGGGCTCCTTTGAAAATAGGTTGGATAAATTGTGGTCATAGGATATTTTCCATAGAATACAGCACAAATGTTATTAATTGTTAAGATATTATAAATATATTGTGGTATTTTTACTTGTATGTTGTTGTTTGTCATGAGTTGATGTTGTCTCAATAAATCATCAATGTAAGCAAACTTAACATTCACATTTTTGTGATTCTACTCCAGGGGTTGGTCATCATCTCTCTGCACCTCCAGCTCCTCAGAGCAATCTGTTCTGCTGTTTTACTGCTGCAACAATATAAATGCTTCATTAATAAGCAGACTGACTTTGAAGTAGTTACAATTGATTTTTCAATACACAATTTAAGTGGTCTTATGTGTGAGAGGAAGAGCTTTGAAGCATAGATCGATCTGTAAATACTTCAGTCTAATTCTTGTAAGAATGTAGTTTCTGATGCATTGTGCTTTTGAATTCTTGCTTGTACAGTATGTCCTTGAGGCAGAAGCATTAACAATAACAGTCACACTCAAGTCAAAGTCAAACACAAATGGCCCTTGACACGGATAATGCAGTAACATCAAAATAGTGCTGTATGCAGTTTGTTTTCACGAAGAGATTTTAGAACTGGATTTTCAGGGATCTATTTTTTGCCCCATAGACTCCTAGGCAACTTCTGCAACACTGTCAGTGAAAAGACTCATGCAGCCTGAAGAAAACAATATAATTTCACAGACAGGTTACAAATTAAAGGACAAACCTGAATGAAGGAGTGAAGACATGTAATGATGCAGACAAGTCCATACAAAAAGAGCTCACTGAGTGGTTTGATGAGTGTAAAAATGCTGTAAATCACATGCTATGACTTCCCCAGTCAAGAGATCTCAGCCCAGCTAAACATTAATGGGTGTGCCCAGCTGTAGTTAAGGAAAAAACAAAATACAACATCATGAGCATCTTGGTGGCCTCATGGATGAGATTTGTACATCAGAACATCTCATCTAACTTGGTTTAAATACTACATTATTTCACTAGCTAACAGCTAACTTGCCCTGTCTGCTGTTTGGTGCTGAGAAGATAGTGTACAGTTGGTTTATAAGCTTTTTCATGGAAACAGCTTCCTGCTGCTGCTGCCGCAGGAAACACCAGAACAATCGATAAGCTGAAAAATGCTATGTAGAGCTGATGGTAGCTACAGAGTGGGGTGATAAGTAGTCGTGTGGTTGGTGTGGTTCATTGTTAAAATGAAAAACACTGATCATGCCTAAATGAAAACACATGCATTTAAGGATATATAGATTTAAAAAAAAATTAAAACTAGATTTTCATGCACACGTTTTAAGCTTAATGACTAGGGACCAATTTTAAAGGTGAAATCCTCAGATTTTACACTTCAGTCAGTAAAACATACCTGAGTTGTTGGTGGTTGAGTTGCATTATGGGTAATATAGGTGCCATAATTTAATAAGCAAAGATGATGTGAGGAATAAAAAAAGTTAACATCTCTGGTAAGGCTGCATCTACTGGGAGCCTTTCATTTATATTGAACCATCAGCCATGGGTATTTCAATGCTTTATAAATAATGATGATGATGATGTTGATGATGATGGTGATGACGACGATGATGATGATGATGATGATGATTAGTAGTAGTAGTTGTAGTAGCAGGTATTAGTAGAAGTCATTATTGTCATAATAGTGTTAGTCTTATTCTCCTTCTTGATAATGTCATAAATAATTTTACATAGGAGCTGTTATTATAACCAGCAAACACACTCAACCCCCGGAGCTATAGCAGTTGCTTCGCATCCATTAGCACCAGACATATTAAAGATTAATGTAATTATATTGTCCTACAGCAGAGTGCTTACAGTAGAGTGTTTACAGTGTAGTTAGTGAACTGACCTTGTATGTTAGTATATCTGTGTATTGCTGTGGGCCCATTACATACTGTGATGTATACAGTCTTCTGAAGTTGCATTCTAGCCCTGCTTATGTGAGGGACCAAGAAAAGGGACTGAGAATGTTTAATCACATCAGCAGCATCAGGCCTCCCTTGATCAGAATGTAATTAAATCAAATTCAGCTTCCCTTTAAAAAATAATACCTGGTTAATTTACCAGGCGCAATGGGGAACCAATACCTCCATATTACTGCTTTTCACGGTCGAGTTGCCATTGTTTTTGTTGGCAACAGGGGTGGTTGAGGACACTCTGCTCTTTGTGCTAATAAATCCCATCATCTCTGCATGCAAAGGTGAGGGAGCTGAAGCTGTGGACTAAAGTGATGAAATCAAAGGGAATGTGTCATACTGACGACACTACAAGTAATAACAGCGACTCCTCTGATGTGGTGCTGGGGCTTTAAATATTTAAGTCAAAGCAAGAGAGGGAATCTGCCTGAAAATGAAACATCTTCACTCGCCCTTTAACAAAAATGAAAATCCGTTTTAATGGTGTGTAGCTCTCGCGTACTGTTGCCTCTTACATGACACAATCTCTGATAATAGAACACGAAAACAATATAGAGTTATGTCACGTTGTTGGCATGTTTCCGCATGTTTACTGACACCTGAGTACTTGTTGACAGAGGGATATTTTTGCAGGAACGACACGGGCATTGTGAGGCTTTACGCATTCCGCTTGAACACTCAGCCTGACTGTATGCGTGTGTCTTCCTCCCTCCTGCCTCCTCGCATCTGACAGTGTCCCTCCCTCTTTCTCTCTCCTCCTCCTCCTTCTGTCATTAGGCTTTTCACCGGCAAAACACCGACACACTCCCTTTCCCTCAAACCGGGGAATAAACACGGAACGGCGGCAGGAGAAGGATTGACCTCCCCCCGGTGCGCACCATCCATGTTCCTCCCCTGGATGTCTGTCTGACAGGAGGGTATGTTGAAATATTCATATTTTTCCTCTGACATGTTACTCATGTCGTTTGAAGCCCGGGCTTGGTTGTGTTAAACGATTTGTTGAATGTCAGGCTTTAACGTTTGCGAGATCTTAACGGTTTATGTTTCCTTTTCACGCGTAATAATTCGCCACTGAGTGCGGCGCTTTGTTATATTTTCTTTGTGCTTTAGCTGCTGCAGTAAAAATGCTTTATTAAGGCTGCAGCTGTTCTGAGGACCATCATTTCATAACACATATGGACTTTGCCCGCTCGCTCTCCGTCCTCCACCCAGGGATGGAAATTACATTGGGAATGAAGCAGAAACAAGTTGTAGCGACGTTTTGTGCCCATCGGCCTCGTCAGTGTTGACATCCAGCCTGCAAACCTGCAACTAGGCACTTAGGACCCCCCGTCCCCCCGCCTTGCTTCCGCCTGGACATCCACTTTACATAATAATGCTCCCACCTATCCCACCTACAGCACGACCTTAATTTTCATTTAGTACATTTTACGTCCTCTAAAGTTGCTTGGCTTCTGAGATCAGCTGTTGTCTGTTTGTTTCAGTTTGTTTCTCAGCCTGTCAGGGCAAACTCGATCTGCACTTGGCTTAGTCACTGTATTCTCCAACACACCCATTCTCTAATTGTGCAACGGCCACACTGACAGATGCACATAACTTACACAGTGTTTCCATTGTCCAACCCTCTCATCAAGTCTGGTGGCATGAGCACACAAAGTGGTTGAGATTGCTTTTAAAACAAACAAATGGATTTTTAGTCCACACATTTTGACCCTTTTTGTTACTCACAGTGTAATAATATACCAGTGACATGTAAATAATCAAAAATACAGACTACAGCTAAATATTAGAGTATTTTGTCTACTGAGGAGCACCTTTTTGCCTGCATGCCCTGACAAGTCCATGTTTGAAAATGGGCTCACCTTTGGCCCGCTGGCTATCACTGGTTGTGAGGAATTATGTACAGGACTGAGGAAGAATGTTTCAGCTTTGCACGGGCTGCCTTCACCTTCAGGATGCTTTGCGTGGACTTTCAACCTCTATGTGTGTGTGTGTGTGTTGTATCCTGGCTGAGTCTTTTTTGGTGTGATGATCTTTGAGTCTGTTGTTGCTAAACTAGCACTGCAAATTGATTTTTCCTGGAAAGTTCCATAAAGTCATTTTCTTTAAAGCTCTTTTTGTACTACCCTGTCGTGGTCCCTGCTTTTGTGCAAGTCAGACCCAGTGTGTCACATGTCCTCTGCAGTGTTGTGGCCTGCTTCCTCTTGCTGTACAGGTGGGCTTGTGGTACTCTGTCACACTCTTCCTCCAGGCAGCACACACCATCAGCCTCAGCTAGCAGACCTGCTGTCACACAGTATCTGTGCCGTTAACATCGGACACACTCCTGTGCCTGCTGTGTCAGCCTGCCAGCCAGCCTCCCTCTGAGCATCACCTGATGCTTCTTCTTCCCCCTTTCTGCCAGAGTCATTACCTCATCTCAGCACCAGCACCAGTGTCTCCACTGTTGGATGAACACACAGAGGTCAGACCCTTCAAAGTGAAACAAACTCAAAAAACTCTGTGTGGCTTTTTCGTCTGAATGCAGTGCGTATGTGCACAAAGTCTTGCTACTGCGGTCGTGTGTACATGTGGATGTCTTTGCGTGAGTTCAGTTGCCCAAGGGTGCTGCTGGGATTTCACAGCCTAGCATACTGCCTACTGCCATTTGCAATTCAAATGAGCATGTATGAGGCATCCAGTGAGGCTGAAGCAGCCCTCCACTCCTCTGTGTCTCATTGGAGGAAATCATTTCTCGCACTTGCGAGTTAACTCAACCATTTCTTATTGACTTCTCTGTTGGAAAAAGCAAACTGTTAGCAGTTCCTATGTATGAAGCAGTGTCACAGAGCAAGAATGTTTTTAGAGGGGAAGCTTACTCAAGTCATATTATTTTTGGATATTCTGTTGCTCCTGGCTCAGGCATAAAATGCTCTGTGAGTGTGGGAGGTCACCTTGATGTTACTAATGACAATGCAGAGGCATGCAACAGGTCGCAGTGTGTGCTGTGTGTGACTGGGTGCTGTTTTTGACCAGTGTTGGGGGTAATTCTTTACAAAGTAACATTACAATCTAATGTGCCCGAGTACTTGGATTACTTTTTTGATTAAACGCTTTAAGTCCGCAATTTAAGTACGCAGTTGTTTAGTTTGGTTTTCAAAAAAGTAATCTGTTATGGACCTGGCAGCTCAGCTAGTGAGGTGGTATAATGGCAGAAGGGCCAGTGCTCCTGTAACCACTCCATGATGTGTTTGTAACCATGAAACATGAATAAAGTGTTGTGAAAGGAATATTGCTGTCTGTCGTTCCTGTTATTAACTTGCAGTGATACAGATTATGGGTTTTAGTGTGTTGCCATTCAATGTCAGGAGAATCATAACATAAGATGAGCATCCTGTGAATAATGTAATCAGTGTATGTGCAAGGAATGACAAAGGGGTTTTCATTTGAGTACTCTAAAGAGTTACTTTTCTCAGTGTGCAATCCTGTAACATAACAAATTACTTTTTATCGGCAGTAACATTGTTATGTAACAAGTTACGTTTAAAAGTAACGCTACCCAACATTGTTCTTCACTGTCATTGCTGTTGGCCCTACTGATCTTTAACCAGCCTGTTTTTGTAGTTTGGTGAATGTGGTCATGTCTGTCTGCTGACATGACAGACACACAGAGGCTAGACAGAGACACACACTTTTGTTTGTACTCCATTTGTGAGGCCTATGATTGACATCACCCGTGTTAACCAGAGCCGTCTTGCTATCTTTAAACTTTAACCGAAATCTAGTTTTAACCGTTTAGCTTTAATGCACTGGACAATTTGCATCCCATTCTGATACTATTTATATTTATGACAATAACCATTTATTATGTTTACATTCTGCTGTCCCCTCTCTCAAAAGTTGTTTTTACTGATAATAGATGAGTTTGCCTTTTCTGCACAGCATTCAAATCATGTTGCCATGTTACACACAAGGGGAATCATAGGAAACAAATGCATGCAAGCACTAGACCTGATACAGAAGACTGAAGCTGGAGCGTGCGCATATTTTGAAAGACAACATTCTATCATGAGTTCAGATTTACCATAATGGAAGACGTGACTGCCTTCTGTAGTCCTCTTTAATATAAGTAGTCACACAATGAAGCTTCTCAGCCTGTGTTTCTCCCCCAGTGATACACAAACACACGCGCGCGCATGAGTCATTTTTGAAAGAACCTCTTTTATTAAAACACATAAGCTGTAACCACCAGTGAACATGTTGCGTGCCAAATGAACCGGGACTGAAATCTTAAAGGGCCACTCTACTAGTTTACTTTACTAAACCATAAATTTGGGGACTTGTGAAAGTCGTACGGAATATGAATGATGACATTATCAGGGTTATTTTCTTAGACTTTAGAAAGCATCTCCAAACCCACAGAGGATGTTATACAGCTGTTATCACAGTGGAGTAGTGCTCTCTATAAAGGTTGATAACACAAACCCTGAAACTCTGAAGGATAAAACTCTGAAAGAAATATTTTCCTGTTCAAAGATTGCTGACAATATCTCAAAGAAAAATCATGGAGCCTCACTTTAAACGCTGGCTTGGTTGGTAAATGGTTGAATTCTTTGTTAAAATGAATACTTAAAGATTTTCATATGCAAATCAAACATTGTTTACACACTGTGCAACTGAGCCTTGATACCTGATAACTGTGTTATTGATTGTTAAGTGATATAGCTGTAGTTGCAGTACTACAGTGCTACAGTGCACTGCAGCTTTGTGTTTGTTTACCAGATACCACAGAGACCTAATCTCAGACCTAAATCTCTGTTTTACATGCTCTTTTATCAGCTTTGTTTGGAATAACCAAAAGAGGATAACACAACAATACGGCAGCTGAATCCAACAACAGTAATCGCAGCGGCTGTGTGCTTTTGTTTTATGGGAATTGAATTAAACCTCATCAGGATGCGGCATCCACTGCAGTCCTGTCTAAATCTTGTTATGGTGCAGACTTGAACATCATATTGTTTCACTGGGTGTTCTTTAATAGTGTGTCCAGGGGTCTCAAACTGCAATGTCTGCAGTTATTTTTAGCAGTCAAATCCCCTTTTCCTCTCTCTTTAGAGGGTCTCTCCTCAATCCAGTTGCAATCCTGTTGGTGTCTCTCTGGTCAAGGCTTTATTTTTCAGCCTTGGTTTTTACTCACACGGCTATGGGCGATTTATTGCCTTCTTCAGATTGCATCATTCTGTCTGCATTAGGATGTAAGAAGAGAAAAAAGCGGAGCTTTTTCATCCTGCAAGACAGTTTTATTTCACCATTCTATTTCCCTCTTTCAGTCATACAGCTTCTCACAGTTAATGGGAAGCATCGCTTTGTCCTTCTGAAGGGGAGGCAGTGAGCTTTACCCTGAGAAGCAGCAAAGCTTGCCTCAGCCTGATGTTTACAGTGAGTCAGCAGGTTCTCCATTTTTTTTTCTTTTCCCCTTCCTTTGCATACCTACACTCGACTCGCTCACTCCCTCTCGACTGCTGCCTTCTTTGAACAAATCCCCTGCCTCTCAAGGATGAGACTCATCATGTTGTTGTCTGTCTTTGATCTGGTGCAACGATACCCATAATGCTGCTCATTTTTTGCTTCCCTACAGTAAAGCAGGATTCATATTTCAGGCAGAGTCAGTGCATGTTGAGAAAGGGAACAGTTGCCACTTGCTCATTCTGCCTGCATTGTGATCTGCATTGGAAATACTTTTCTTCAGCTAGTTTGGCCTCTTCCAGCAAAGCGCGCTGGAAGCCATTGTTTTGTTTTTTGGCCACTTCACACTTGGCAATCTTTAATTAGAGCCTTTACATTCAACAGTTGTGGAGGAAGACTAATACCGTTGTTGATCTGTGTACATTTCCCAAATGATTAGAGTTGCCTGGGGCTTGCACACACTGTAGAAAACTGGTGAATTGAGAAAAAATAGTCTGTACTAAGATGATCTTTCAGCAAACTACTTCTTTTTACATAAATGAAGACCTTAAAAGGAGATTAGGAGAGATTAGAGTTGCAAAACTATGTACAAAATTCACAAAAATGCTGTTTGCTTGTGCTGCTACTGAGGAAAATCCAGAGCTGAAGTTGTTGGTTGTGGAAATAGTAATGTAAAGTTGATCAGGCTTAATTATTTTTTTCAGGACGATGGTCCCATGGTAACTGTACTGTGATTAAAAAGGGTTGCTGCTTCCATGTGGTGAGGGAGATATGCAACTCCACGGAGGAAGGTGTGTGCACTCTGACCTCAGTATTATATTTCACCGGTAATTAGATTAAAACATGATTGCACACACTGCCCAGTGAGCAGGTGGGTGTAGTCTGCTGCGTGCAAAATGTAGCTGGCTGCTCTTGGATGGCACCCACTACTTCTCTGTGATGAGCAACGTTTGTCGAGGGTCGTGTTGTTTTTGTTTGTCACAGTGGTCCGTGGAGGAGTGGATACATAGACTACTCCCAGTCCCTTTGGGCCCTCCATGTGGCTTCTAAACTGGTCAGACAGGTTAGAAGACAGATCCAGGCACAGAGGCAGTCATTACTCCACTCTTTGTACACTCACGCTCGGTGTGTGTTTACACTTCTCAGTCATAATTTGCGGACACACGTGACACATGCCTCGTGTTTTCTGTGTGGCTCAGGTTCAGGCATTTTTGTTTGTTGCACCGACTTGCTTGTTACTGTGTTTGTAGCTTGGTGAAGGATCAACTGCGTTGTTCTCACACAATACACACAAGCAATCTAGACTACGTGGCAAAAACATGGAAGTTGCGTGCGTGCTCTCCTCAGTCTTTCATAAAGTCTTCACAAGGAGACGTGTATCACAGTTTGTAAACCTCTGTCATATCATGTTATTAAACACACCGTGTTTTAAACTGTGAACATGTCCTTCTGCATTTTACACTCCATTATTATCAACTAAATGATAATTTTTTCAATCAGTTAAGTATATCTTTAAATATTTTTTTTTATCTGACCAGCAAATAGAAGCAAGTCCTCAAATTTTAAAAAAATAAACATCAAAACAGCAATTTTTTGGACCTAATATTTTGTGTGGGTGGAATAATAGATTGAATACAAAAGCAGTACTGTGTTCATGTGAGTGTAAAATGAGAGTAAACTAACAAACAGAAACCTTTTTTCTTCATAGTTGTTTTTTTTATGTATTGTTATCTGAAAACATTGTTTAGTCGAGTTAATGGAGTCCAGGTTTTAGAGCTTGCTGCCGTAAATTCGCCCTTTTAACTGTATTCTCATTTAACCATAATAGAACAGGAAAATATTTTTTTACTGTGATGGATTGCCATTCTCAAGCAGCTTTCAAAGACAGTCAAGTCTCCGTACTATACAAGAATATTGCATCCAAAATAAAATTAAAAAACACTTTCAATATAATTGAAAGCATCATGATTAATGTTCAAAGTAATGTTATTCATGTTTTGTTGTAAAAATTACAGGCTGTGGTTTGACTGTTCACTTACAAGAATTGCTTCTTCTTCTTTTAAGCTCCCTGTGCACACACAGTGTATCCATCATAGCTGAATCAGCTGCATGCTCTGTTGTTCCTCTTCACTGCCTTGCTCCTCACTGTGCCAATAAATGTCCGCTCACCTCATTAATAAGGTTGTTGATTTATAATCAGAGCAGGTGCTCTCGTCTGCAGCGAGCTTCTCTGTGAAATTATACCCTGATTTTGCTGCAGCAACATGAGGTGGTTTTGTTGTGAGTATGTATACTACAACCATACAGGTTACTACAAATCCTAAAGTCAGCAGTAGTTTGCAGTGGAAATGTGATGTTGTCGTGTTTTGGGTGGTCAACTCCTGCCTGAAACTGTTGTGTGCTTACTGTTTGATCGCTCCTGTGATTATGTTGTTATCACATCCTGCACAACACTCTCACTCGTTCCTACCTGCACTCATGAGCTGTGAGGCCACTCCTCAGCAACGGAAGCCACTCGTCGTTTTGGCACCAGCAGCTCCCTCTGTGATAGTCAACCACAGGCTTTACTCTAATTGCTCCGTGGTGTTGAGAGCTTTTTGCTGGCCGGGATAAAATGTTTCTCTCTGCACGTACTGATCATTCATGTATCCTCTGTCATGCATCTCTTTTTTTTTTTTGCTTTTGTTTTTTATGTTGGCAGCAAAAATGAGGGGCTCCTTTATAATTCATGCCATGATTGATGCTCTCTCTGGTCGCAGTTTTCATGCTGCAATCTCACCAGACAATTTTGAGCTACCAGCACATAGTGCTGACAAACACTGCAGTCCAAAGATTCAGATGCTTTGTGTTGGCTTTCAGCTGCCATTTAGCAAACCGCACTCTATTGTCCACATAGTAGTAGTGCTTGGCAAATGACTGACTATGTGCAGAAAAGTTTACATGACAGCCCTAAAATGTTCTTGAGTAGTGTTGACTTGTTTTTCAGTCTTAGTCTCTCTGTGCCAGTCCCTGTCTATACTTAAACAAATAGCGCTGAGTTCCTTGTTCAGCATCTATTCAAATCCTCTGACACAGACACCAATAACACAGAGAGCTCCTGTAGCTTCCTTTCAGCCCCTGCACTGATCCTAATAAGGAGATGAATGGCTCTATACAAACAGTAGAGTGAAGCTGGGGATCGGCTGTATGCCCACTGCCTCTCTCCTTCCCTCTGTTTTTGTGCTGAGGCTGAAATGCCTGTTCAGTCCACTCTGATCTACCTCTGGTCCTCTGTTGACCTGGATAGTGTTGGTTCACATTTGGACGAGGAGACAACTCCCACAGCTCCTAGACTGGAAAAGGCAAAAGTTTGTGAAAGACACACACACACGCACAAATAATTCAGAGTGATGGGCTGGAGAAAGAAGGTATTAGTCAATGTAGTTTTAATCCTCTTCTGTAACACAAAGCAACAACAGTATTTTGTCTGATGAAACTTGTTACTATGTTCAGTTAAAGGGATAATCCGGCGTAAAATGATCCCAGAGTCTTTTCCTGAACGAGCACTCATCAAAGAAGACCTCCAGAGAGTTTTTTTCGCTCATCGACCTGTATCGGGTTTGACCGGAGCA
>JAQLOL010000012.1:29153917-29169008 GCA_029783665.1 Naso thynnoides | reverse complement strand
CGTCGAAGATGAGAGAGGAGGTAAACCTTTGGTATTTCCTCTGGCCCCCAACACACACACACACACACACACACACATACACACACACACACGCACACACACACACTCACACACAGTGAGAGCCCACACACCTGGACTCACATGACCTTGTTGCTTCAGATTACACACACAGGTGAACACACTTACACGTAAACCACTTTATTGAGTTTATATGAAGGTGCAAATGCTCATTCAGTCTCTGCTATCCTCCCACTAAGGGCATACCAAGAGCCACTGCGGCACAGGAAACCCTGCGTCAGTCTGTGTGTGTGTATCTCTCTTGTGTAATTTCCCAGTAGGAATGCATGCTCACCGAGGCAGTAGGAGAGTGCTGGGTGTTCCGGGTGAACTCCAGAGTTACTTCAGGTTGCGTAACTGTGTCAGTCCATGGGCTTTTTTCCTTCTGGGCTTACACCTGGAATGTTGTTTAACTCCTCTTGATAAAGTGTGACAGAGCGTTATTTAGTTTGTGTAATAACACGTGGCAATGGCAGAGGGAAATATGGTGTAAATAGAACAAGATTATTTGGAAAAAGCTGGCACTTTGTCTGCAGTACCCACGTTGGTGGTGATGATGGTGATACAGGATAGAGACCAACTGTAATCCTTTGGGAACTAATATCTCTTACATTTAAAACGTAAATTAACTCAAATCCTTAAACTTAAACCAGTCTACTAGTCCTAAAATAAGAAAACACTTCAGAAAACTGTCAAAATTAAGCAGAATTTGGGGCATGGTGGCGTAGTGGTAGCGCTGGCACCTCACAGCTGGCCCACCGTGCCGACCAAGAAAAAAAGTTCTGTGTTTATGCAAAATCCTTTTGAAAACAATCACTGTGCACACAGATTTCCGACAACGATTAAAATCGCTGTATATGCATGCCAGGCCAGAAGGTGGTGGTGTAAGTTTGCAAATTAACACCATAGAATAACACTACACGCCCTTCTACAAAACAATTTTTTATAGGACAGTGAGCATAAACAAACGAGAAGATCATGTCGAATGCATGCTAGTAAAAGTTGTCTGGACAAACATTTCACTGGAGAAGTGTTGATTGTTCTTTTCCTATGTGCACGTGGCGAAGAGATAGAAAACACAGAAGTCATGTGTAAATAGAGGCCATGTTGTCACAGTTTTCACAAAACTGCATACAGCTAGTTTACACAACAACGGTAAGGGTGGTATTTTGCAAAAAATTACACTCTAGTGTCCAGTTTCAAAAGATTGCGTTTTCTAGGAGTTCAAAATTCTGGTGTCATTTAAACAAAAGGCCAAACTGCATTTGGGTTAAGCATTTTTCTGGCAAAAACACTATTGTGTAAACAGTCCCTGAGAGTGGCACCTGGGTCTCCTTTGTAAAAAAATAACTATAAATCCCGTCTGTTAGACCATATGAGACCCATACATTATAAACATGCTACTTCATATTCAGACTCATCAGTTAAGATAATTAGGTGAAACATTTGAAGATAATTGATCACAGTTTTCAGCCACACTCAAACAAAGTCATAAAAGTTTTGAGGAATTGTGCTGTAATTAGTACTAACATGTTACATATGGCACCTTTTAACATTATCTGAAAAATAGAGCCATTTGAAATCATTTATCACATTGTTCAATCACCAGTTGTTTCAATGCAGCTTAAATGAGTGACATGTTTAACTGACTTGTCGACTGATCCTGCACTCTCAGACCTGAGTTACACAACGCAAGTTTTCGCATCAAATAGCACACTTTTGTTGTGGTTCGGCTTTTATTAGTCGGGTTCCAGAGTGCAGTCTTTTGAAACCGCACCCTTCTTTCTGGCCGTGTGAACCAGCAAACCACAAACCCTTTGAAAGCGGTGACTATGCTAATGCTAATGCTAGGGCAAGTCAATTCATTCCGCTCTAACCTGTAACGAACTCTGATTAAACTCTACGCAGTGCACCGAAAGCAGGCTGAATATGACGACCGTCTGTTGAGGCAATTTTAGTGTTTGTAGCATAATTCTAGAAGTCAGTCTACAGTTAATTTTTTTTTTTAATTTGTGGCTTCTTAGGGCTTAGCAGCAATAGGAAGTTGTTGGCATGCATACCACAGCACTTTTGGTTTGTGAAAACTGATTTTTTTAAAGAAGCAAAGGAAAGACTTCTGAGTTTTTTTGTTGGGCTGCTCTTGTCTAAACACAGCCTCATACTACAGCTTGTAAGAGTTAATAAAAGCAGAATCTCCTCTCTTGGTAAATGTCCCACAGTATGCCCACACATAAAATCCTCCCTTAGATTTGCTTTTTTCTTAAATTTTTATTTGTGGAATCAAGGATGCCTCAGGCTTAACATTCAATTTTTTGGGGCTCAGTGTGATTGGTTGTTGGCTGAGGTGCAGAAAACATTTCAAACATCTTTTAGAATGGTTTATGAATCACTGATGGTTTGATTTCAATTTTTTAAACCAGAAAGCACACTCTGGCACAGTAGTCATCCAACATCAATGGTACTCAAAGTTAGTATAGATACTCACTTTGATAGACTGTTTTCACAACCCATATAAACACAAAGTGAAAAACTGGGCTGTCATGTAGTCAAAAATTCAGCTTTGTGTAACAAATATTTCCAGAAGTAGAATCCCGTCCAGTGTGCGAGAATGTTGCAGTGAGGTTGAACCTACTCTGAGGACAGTGTGCTCGTAAATTTTGAAGCTTAGATGTAAAAATCCTCAATGTAGAAACTGCGGGAGTTTGAATTTAACATGAGGGAGCAAAAACACTTCCTCACTGTCATAACAGCTGTGCCTTCTTCCTTCTCTGCTGCTTTCCATTGGTCCCATGTCTCTTGTACTGCACACATTTTACACTGTCCTGATAAATACAACTTTAATGTGCCAGCTGAAAATTGTGAGGCAACATTTTTCTTAAAAATGTGCAAACAGACTGTATGGATCCTACTGGAGAAAAAGGCCTTGAAATTATCACACTGTGCTGGATACTTGCCATCTGCTTGTCTTGGTGTAAATAAGTTAGATATAATAATGTTTCCTGAAGACATTTAGACTTAACCAGAGTCTTTATTCAGGCACATGCAACTAAGTGAGACTTCAGTGTTTTAATCTTGATTAAAATACATCAAATCAATGAAAGCCTGAGCTCAGCATTAGTGGCTTTACTTTGAGTTTGAGAGGGCTGAAAACAAAAAAGCCTCAGTCTTTTTCTTTGTTATAACAAAATAAATTACTTTTATAGTCAATCTCATCTTCAATTTGGTTTCTCAGTGGTGAAGAAAAAGAGATGTGATGGAAGCATCTTAATAAGATGTCGAGCCCCCCCCCCCATGCTCACTCTAGAGCATGTATTGAGAAAATCCCAAACTGCAGAATTTAGTCGGCAGTGGAACACAAGAGAGTCACAGCTGCTCTCTCCCTGCAGCAACACAAAATTAATTGAATGACAATTTTAATGATCAATTAATTGTTTAAGTCATTCATGAAGCAAAAATACCAAACACTCCTCAACTGATTCTCCAAAACAAGGATTTTCAGCTTTTCTTGTTGTTTGTCATTCTCTATGACATTTAAGTCAGTTTGTCAAAAACTAAATAGATTATATATTGACTCTGGAATTAATACTCGCACCCTTAAAGTAGGATTAGCTGTTAATAGCCACATAATAGAACAATCCCTTATGCTTCCTTTGAAATAACGTATGCACATTCTCTCCATGCAGTGTCTTCTACATTTGTACATAATTATTATTCCAAAAATTAAAAATGCATCTCCATAGACCACCTTTCATCCTTCTGTTTGATCAGATATTTATATCTAACTGTCTACGATGTGTCACTCTGACTCCAGCGTGTTTCTGTTTAACCTTGGGGCATAAATGTCGAGCTCCCGCTGGCACACTGCACCACAGATGTTGAACTGTGCTGCCGGCTGCCCAAAAAAACAGAGAAAACAGCAGAGGACACCGAGGAGGGCAAATCGAAGGCAGCAAAGAGTGTTCTCTGGCAAATCTCTTACTACAGAGAGCCACATAGGGCCGGGAAATACAGCAAAACAATGATCAGGATAATTTTTTTCTTACTGATCAATATCGATTATTTC
The DNA here is from genome assembly GCA_029783665.1 of Naso thynnoides. Lineage (NCBI taxonomy): Eukaryota > Metazoa > Chordata > Actinopteri > Acanthuriformes > Acanthuridae > Naso > Naso thynnoides. The sequence continues at coordinate 29,164,888 of JAQLOL010000012.1, read as the reverse complement.
TTATGATATTCAATTTGCCTGTGCTTCTAATTTGAAGGGCATTGTAATAATATCTGAAGACTGAGCAAACAAAATGTAAACATTTTACTGTGCAAACATATGTAAAGTGGTTTAGAATATATATATATATGAAGGGAAATGATGATGATGTGTTACTCTCATTTGGAGAGAGCGAGAGAGAGTGAAAGGTATAACGTTATTGGTATGATGCCCACATCACTTTCACCAGATTGCATTCTATTTTTGCTGGGAACTGCACGTATGAAGCATAAAAATCTGTGACACTCTCAATCAGTAGCCGCACGAACAGCACTGCTCACTGTGGCTGTGTGGCTGCTCTGATCTTTTAACATGGACATTAGGATGAAAAGTAAAATGTTTGATGATGCACATGCATCCAGTGCTTGACCTAGCACACGTCTGCAAGTGTAGCTGACTGTCCACCCAAAGTTGTTCTCCAGGCTTGATGACAGGGCTGTGCAATATAAAGATATTATATTATCAAAATATGAAACTATATATCATCTGAGATGTTTGATCTTGTTTTATTGTGATATGGAATAAATGGTGATTTTTCTTGATTTTGAAGACTGCATTACAATAAAGTGATGCAATTTTCTACACTTATCAGACAGTTTTATTTGTTGAAATACTTGCCTTTACCCACTTGGTGATTATATCTCCATTACTAATGATTCATGATCGAAAATAGAATTGTGTTCATATTTTTTCAAAGTGCCAGTAATAATTCCTACAATACTGTCACATCAGAAAGCAAATTTGGTCAAACAACTCTGAAATGTTGGATTCTGCCTCCCCGTTCTAGCATTAATGAAGTTAAAGTTAGTGTTTTTATAGTCTAGATTCAAATTGTGACTTATTCTGAATCAGTCATGTAATCATTCCTCCTACTCCTATAATTAGGACATTTACAATAAAGATCTTTTTATAACAAGCTGCCCAAAAACTCTGCTGGGAATACAAAGAGAAGACAGAATTAGGCAGAGAGTCTCTTACTCAAATTGTAATATTGCCTTACCTGTGGGCTTATTTGCTACATGTGTTTTTAAAGCTGCAAACCCTACGATATTTGAGCTGTGGTCGATTTGGGAACACCTGTGTTTATTGTGGAAACAGCAAAGGTGGTTTAATTCTAAAGCAAACAATCCTTGAGCATCTGTTCTGTAAGAAATACAATAGAGGTGTTTATGTTTACAGTGCAGGCAAACAAACGAGCATTATTTTAATAAGGGGTCAGTCAATACTAATTAGGGCTGAAAAGATTTAGTTCACATAAAAATCTTGAATGCTATCTCCCATGATTCACAATTTATTCGCTAATGCCTTAAACTGATTTTTAAAATATTTGATAATAATTTGATCTTGAAGACATCAAAAAGGCAAAACTCAACTGTGAGGGCAGTGCAGCACCTGGACAGTCCACAGCGCACACAAATTACATTTAAAGTATAACTCAGCATTTTAGTCTTAAACAAAGGCTGCAGTTGCAAATGTGTCTTGATTCAATCACTTAATAATTAACTTTGCAAGACAAATGTGAAGAAGAATGTACACTTTCTCTGCCCTCAGTCCAGAGGTTAAAGCACACTTCACGAAGAGATAAGGACATTTTAGATCATCATAGGGAAATGCTGCAGTGCTGCGAATCAGCCCCTCTTAGCTTGACTCAGCCTGGCTGATGGTGTCACCTCATCTTGTTAAATTGCCAGTTGCAGCTTTAAGACTGTAAGCCACGCTGCTCGTTTTAACAGCCAGTCAGTTTGTAACAAAGTCAGCTGGTCAGGTCATATACAGAGGGTCAGCTGGTGGAAATGGCAGAGTTTTGAACAGAGGAACGAGAGGATCACCTCATCAATTTGTTTGTGGAAGACTGTCTGTAGGACTGATGGATGTGGAGAAAATATCATATCACAATATTTTTCAGGCAGGATCACAGTTGAAAAATCATATACTGCAATTAGTCTTTTTCTTTTTGGTTTCTAGGACTATTTTGGAATTTGCTGAACAGTGTGACAAATTAATTTCCCTATTAAAAACAAAACAAAACAAAACATAACCCTCCAAGGTAAAAACAAAAACTAAGTAACAGACCATTCAGGCCAAAGTACTTTTTGAACAGATTTAAATCAAGCATGCAATTCTGCATACCAGAAACATTGCATGAGAACTGACATGGTTTAGACTTTTAATAAACAAGGCTACAATCAGAGATTTTTGCATAAATCTCCAGATAAAGATTGGTTTCATAAAGTCAACAATAACACTCAAGTAAAGTGCTCTTTTGCTAAATAACAGGAAATGGTCATGTTAAAATAATGCTGTCTTTAAAATTTTTCATGTTTTATGGAACTATATTCTTAATTACATAAAATCTTATTGTAGCAGCTTACCTTTAGTGCTTACTTGTCCTTTCATATGGCATGACGTTTTCAATGCCCTCATTAGAGTTGTTTGTTGTAGCTGGTGCACTTTGGATCCCCTCACTCTTTGCATTTTTTTTCTACTGTTTTTGTTGCTGTCTTGACAGCCCCTCAGTAGAGATTAAGCTACAGCGATGCTTGGAGTTAATAAAACCAATTGTTCTGTAAAAAAAAAAAAAAAATGCTGCAATTTATTTCCAATGCAATTATGAGCCACAGAACTGCAACTGATAGAATGTCACTGTCACACCACACTAAAGATCTTTCTGCAAAGGCAGATCACAGAGACATTTTGATCGTTAACGGTGTGAAATATAATTATATTATACACTCTGTGCCTGATCAGCTTCTTGAACAATGATAACTTTCCTGGTGCAGCCGAGAGGCTGCTCTCCACTGCTGGTGACATGATGCTAATCTGGAAACATCACAAACTGGCATGAGATGTAGAAGGGCCAGGACAGAAAGACACAGCAGTGGGTGATTAAACCGTCCAGAGCATCATTGATACCCATGTACCAAGCATCAGTGATATCAATGAAGTGACCTTCCTGCACAGAGTCCAAAGGATGTTAGAAGATAGAATCCACCACAGCTACAACTTGTTCACCCAGCTGCTGTGTGGAATTAGACACAGAACCACTGTCATATCAGCAGACTAAAGGACGGCTTCTATCATCAAGCTGTAGGATTTCTCAAGGTCTTTAGCACTCAAATGTAAGAAGTAATTTTATATTTTCATGGATTTATTAATTATTTAAATGTTATTCTCATGCCGGCTGGAGACTGTAAGATGCATTCGAAGTAATGGATTCATTAACTAATGTTAACTTTTTAAAATGAAAAGACCATGGATCATTTCTCCCAATTATTAGTCATGTTTTATGGTGTATTTAAGTTTAACAAGGACACCAGTGAATGGTTTGGCACACAGTATACTGGAGCAAGGTGCTGAAAAATAATGCCCCTGTCTCATGCAAGAATATGAGTTTTGAATTAGTCCAAGTGAAAATCAATTTTAAATCAAATTGTGACATTTTCCAAAAATCTGATTTCTCACATCCACGATGTTTCGTGTGTCTGCCTCACATGAAAGCCACCCTTCCCTTCCTCAGTTGAGCATTTCTGACATTAGGCAGTGGCAGCAAGCTGTCCTTTTTCCATTAGCAGTAACTCAAGCAGCTCGGATGTGACTGCAGGATAGTGAGCAGTAAACTAAGGCTGATATTTGCGCGATAAAATTACAAACAGTAACGCTGAATTACATGCTGAATCTTTTCCTGTGAAGCTCGTGTTCCGACAGAGGCAATCTGAATCCAGTGTGTGAATAGTCGACTCCGCCACACTGATAAGAATTACTAAGATAACTACTGAATGCAAATACATAAGAAGGATTTTTACAGAAAATTGTAGGCCAAAAAACATTGGGTTTGATCTGAAGTAAATCTTAAAGGTGATAAGTGTAAATGAAAACAAAAGATAGCAATAACATAATTACCAGCACAGCTGATAGATGGAAGTTGTTGAAATGGCAGATGCCTCACTAGACGTAAATGTAGCCCACAGCAAACAGTCTTATCTGCAGAGTGCAGTCATAGCCTGTAGTGATTTCACACTTCACTAAACTTCACATTCAAGTTTAATGAACACAAACCACAACTGTCTATTCCTCATTTTTTGCTTTGTTTGTTTTTGAAGTGTTCAGATATTGCATTGTCATTTGTCATTATTGCTCTTTTTCTCTTTCTTTCTTTCATCTATTTTATTTCAGTCATTTATTTTAAGTTAACTGATTTAGTCTAGCTCCCTAGTCAAATTTGTGGTGTGCTCACTCTGTCTCCTGACATTTGGATGTATGTTAAAAACAAACTTTAATATCAAATGCACCACATATGTAGCCTACCTGTAAAAACTTGCAAACCACCTTACTACACCTGGTCCATCTGTGTTAGCAGTTAAAGTGGTATCCTAGTTTTACACATTTAATGATAATTGAAATGAATTATTTATTTATGTTTTTGATTGGAAAATGAAATGTATCTTGTGGTACTTTGTAAAGCCTAAAGGAAGCCTGAAACTGATAACAAACTTTTACAACTTTGTAGCCGTTTGTGGTAAAGAAACAACATCCAATAAGAACTGTTGACAACAGATGCTCACCATGTTCTATATCAGTAGTAAAACCTGCAGTAAATGCTAAGAATGCTAAAGCTTTCATCGAACCTGATACTGTGATGATTTTTTCAGCTTATCTCAACCTCTGCTCATGATAATTACATGTCACTGTGATGGACTTCACTAATATTACCTTGTGTTGCTGCTTGGTCGCTCTGGCTGAGATCGGTGCAGCTTTATCAGCGTGTTGTAATGGAGCTGTAAGCAGATAAAGTGCTAACTGCTTATTATTCCAGACCTATCAGATCACTGAGGGCATTAGGGGAGAAACAGAAGGAGAGAGAGAGAAAATGAAACTGCCTCAAACACGCCTCTTTTTAGACCTTTTTTTCTTCATCTGCAGTCAAGATCACCAACTACCATCTGTTTTGTATGTAAAGCAGGATGACTTTCTGATTGTTTGAGTGGCCTGGCAGAAGTACTGTGTGGGGAAGGATCTCCAGCCCATTTATGATGAAAATCTCCCTGATCACAGAAACATTAATTAGTCCAATGGACAGACTCCTTCCTTTCTCGGCTCAGCTCTCCCACAGTGCTGCAGCCCGCCCAATAGAATACCATATGGTGTGGCCTTGTGCCACCTTCTCCCATGGGCACCAGGACGAGCTTCAAATGGGCCACGACAGGGACAGTGGGTGATGCTGCAGGCTCTGTGGTCGTAGTATTTTGAGTTCAATAATCTTTTGGTTGTGAGAAGGTCCAGTAATTTGTCACAGAGAGACTGCACACATTGTCTCCTCTCCCCTTTTTCCTCTGTGTTCTCTGCTCACACCGTCATGGCACTGCGGTATTTTGCATGCATGTGGAAGAGCCTTAGATAGCCATGCCACTGCTTCATTCTCTGTATCTTGGCATGGAGAATGTGAATCGGCCTGTAGCCAGAATGTTTTGGAGTGTGTGCTGCTCTCTATGGATGATGGAAAAGTGTGTGTATGTGTGTGTGTGTGTGTGTGTGTGTGTGTGTGTGTGTGTGTGTGTGTGTGTGTGTGTGTGTGTGTGTGTGTGTGTGTATATAGAAAAGGTGGAGAGGGACATAGGCAAGCAAACAAACACTCTGAATCATGCACTCCAGCCGCTGCCTCTTTGTGTGGTGGCGGTCTGCACCTGCAGCATGCCAGCCATGCTAATGCTCATGCCTACAGTCTCTGTGCCTCCTCTGACTTGAAGCAGTCCATTAGCCAACAGCAGCTGATTGCTGCTTTCGCGAGCTGGGCAGCAGCAGGATGTCTTGAGCTGGCACAGAGTGCTGCTGGGAGCTAGCAGGAGGCCCATTCGTGCCAAAATAGCTTGTGTCCAGCAACCCTCTTAAATTTTTCTGAATTGTTCCCGTTGGAGCACACTGCAGTGTCATTGTGATAAGTTTTTCTTGAAAATCTGCTGCCATTAACATTTAGAGAGATGCTGTATGTTCAGGTGGAGCAAACAGCGACTTCCTTGTTTTGAACCATGAATCATCACCTCTTCCTCACCTCAGAAAGGTTACAGTAAAAAATATCTGTGCTGTGGTGTCGTTTTTAAAATTCAGTTCCGTTCAATTCAATTTAAGAAATTCTGCTTTGATTCCGTAAGTCGATCCCGACAGTCCCTCGTGTGTGTTGCCAACTGATCCATCTTAATCTCCTGAGATAAATAATGACTATAACTCAATGCGACCTGTGAAGAGATGAGTCCTTCTGTGAAGGCCTCTCTGACACCCACCATTTTCCTGTTGATTTATTGTGTTCTCAATGACTTCTAAGGGAGAAAGCAATTTGAAAAAAAACACCTTCGAGGTGACTGCTGTGTATATAAATGGCAGCTCAGTGTTTGGAGGCAGTAAGTTGTGTCCTTCCTGCGGTAGATATCTGATGCTTGTGGCTCAGTTTTTCTCTCTGGATTTATTCCACAGAGGACAGCTCTCTCCGATGAACTCTGTTACAAGGACACGCGCTGGCAAAATGCAGTTGAGCATGACCATTAGCATAATAATATGCATATGCAGGTTTGCACGGAGCTTCTTTGTCACTGTCTTGCGCAGAAAAGATGCCTTATTGAAATCTACACTAAACAAAGGCAATAACTGAGATTTGAGTAGAAGAGGGAGGAACATTGACCTTAAATAGATCACAAAAGCAAGAAGAAAACATTACAAAAGATGAGGGTGTTCTGTTTTGGGGGGCAATCACACCTTGTCTTCAGAAAGTGATCCAAAGGAAGCTCTTTTTTAAGGGAAAAACATTTTGAAGAAACACTGTGAGCAGACCAGTTTTCCCCCCAAAAGAAAAACTAATCTGAGCCTTGTGCCAGCCGGGCTAACACAGTAGGAAACAAAGCAGGTACTGTGTCAGTGCTTACAACAGGGTCATGAGGCAACGCCTGCAACTTCTTGGGTGAAAGGGATGGATTTCACAACAGACTTAGTTATTTATCTTGCTGTTACTAGGGGCTGGGGAGATGCAAATTGATTTCTATATATACATATCTAGTAACAGTGTTTTGGCATGAATAAATGACTGTGGTCTGCATGATGTGTTACTGATATCTGAGATAAATATTTATAATTCTAAGCAGGGCATTATAGCAACTCAGAGTAAAATTTAAATAATGAGAGGTAGAAATTAGACATTCCTTTTTCTTGCATGGAATATTTAATTTCACTGGATTTATTTCTGTGTGAAAGAGATGGCTACTGTCATTCAGACATGCAGCCTCTCAAAGCTGCAGTTGGCAACTTTGGGGTAAACGATAACATTTTTGTGTTCTATTTTGAAAAAGTGTCATAATACCCATAGACAGCTGTTAGTAAGTGAGATGGTCTGAGAGTATAGCAAGATCTCTGTGTTTTTCCATGTCTCTGTAATAAAGACTGATAAAAATCCCAATGCTCCCGTTCAATCAGCAACGCTCTCTGTACTCTCCATAATGACTGGCCGCACACATGTCAGGACAAGGGTTAGGGTTAGGGGTTAGGGTTAGCTTTCCCTGCTGCCATTTCGTCTTGGGTCAAACTGGATTCAAAAGAGAGAGCGCCAGCAAAGGAGGTAAAGCGTGAGCCAGGGCAAAAACAGGGAGGAGAGGCTGCAGTGAGTTGCTTCCCAACGAGTGTCACGCTACAGCTTGCATTAGCTTGTTTGCTCATTAGCAAAGGTTACCAACTGCAGCTTTAAGTAAATGTTTATGACTTCATTCACACGACAGGACTCTTCTAAATGATCAAATGCTCGATTGATATTTGTATTCTTCTGATGAACAGAGATGTTTTAGAAAAATGAATGATATCAAGGAAGAGGATTGTTGTGGAATGTTCACACATTAAAGCTGCACCTATCAAAATGTTAATATGATCAAAAGGTCAAATGATTATGTGTTATGTAAAAGCAGTCACCCTCAAAGACAAGCCCACTTTGAGTTATTACCAGTTTCAGCAGTTGCCCCTTGCCCTGTGGAGCTTCTTACCGTTACTAAGGAGGCACTTAGAATTGTCCCTCCGTCTCACTCCCCAGCTGGCCTACTTGGACTCTGATGGCTGTTATCAATGTTGTTTTCAGCATTGGTAAACAGTTGTTTTAAGTTAAACAATGTATATATCTGATAAAAAAAAAAACCTTACGCTAGCTACCAAATACCAAAACAACTGAACAGCAACCTGCTGGTGAACATATTGCAGCTAAAGAAAAAGATATGTGCCTCAGTTTTCAGAGGGAGAGGGAGAGAGAGAGAAAATAACAGACAAAACTGTGTGGAAATGTGGAAACAGACAAGACATTCAACTCAACTCAAGACATTTAACTCACTGACTTTTATAAGGTGATAATATGTCAGTGTTGTGATAAGAGCTTAATGGATTTCACTTAAACTGCTTACAAATCAAATAATTTAGGTAATGTAAATGTTACAGCACAAGGTTAAATAAATTCTGGGATATATTTAATACAAACAGTATATCAGGTGGCATTTTTTATGGAGTGATGGAAGTAATTTTTTTTTACTACACCCAATAACAGTTGCTTTTTGCCCTTTTAAACAAAAATAATCAGAGGTTTTTCAGTCATGATTCACACAAGAGTCCAACAGGTAGAATTATCATCATATCAAGGTATCAGAAAGAGATGTAAATGTGTCGTCAGCAAACATGTCTGTATTCAATGAGTGCTTCCAAATGAATTGCAAGACAGCTGAGTTATTGTTGCATAAAAATAAATGTAGTGACAAAGTACAGTAAAAGAAACCAATCTGAAAGAAAAGTGCTAAAATAAAAACTACGTAAGAACAAAAAAATGAAATGAAACATACCTAATGCAGACAGTGAAATCAAAGGCAAAGTGAGAGCGTGTTGCGTGGGAGAATGTGTCTGTGTGTGTGTGTATTTGTGCATTTCTTCAAAGGGAACGGGAAAATGAAAGCTAGTCTATGTGTATGCAATTCTGAGGCAAAACTTCAAGCAGTTTGGGGTCGTTTTTAAAATGGTTGAGATGTGGATTTATTGGCAGCTTGACTTGAACTGCAGCAAAGATAATTTCACCTCATGCAGAGGAGAACAAACGGCATCTTGTCTGGAATCTGGTGAGTTTTTGTGCCTCTTGAGTGTCTCGTGTCACACTGTTAGTTCAAACTAGTGAACTGCAAAGAAAGGTTGCCCGAAAGTGGTAAACTGATAAATGAATGAATGAATGTATGAAGTTGATCAGACTGCCTGGTTACAGTTGCTGTGCTAACAAATATGTATGATACAAATGACGCATTCATATTCTCAGTATCTTGATGATGTCAGTCCTATTTGTGATCAGATTATCTCTAACGTCTATACACTAAACAGCTGAAAATGCTTGTGAGTAGATTCATCCAGGGGAGCAAAAAAGGCTGAATGCAACATTGTTGAAACTGCACTAACCTGTTTGTTTCTTTTGTCCTCAGCACTTTACCAAAGACAAAAACCAGCTGTAATTGTGGTTCCATGGATGTTTTTTTCACGCTCATAGATTATAGTGGTGGAGAATCTGGTTTGGGAAGTGCAGCCATCGTGACTTGAATCTCTCATTAACTGGAACACAGTGGAGGCTTCACGCTGAGGCAATTACATGTTGGCCTTTAAGAATGTGACAGCACTTTTTGACAGGAACTGATAAAACAGGAGGCAAATATGCCTGCATTTGTAAGTGTTAGTAGAGGAAGAGTTTGGTAGATGTCAGATCAATTTATATGGAGTTTATTGTATGCATTTGATGGGATAAAATGGAACAAGCTGTACAAATATACAAAATTATTTTTTCATTTGGTGAAGGGAGTTTAAGCCCTCGCCATGAAATGATAATTATTCAGACATTAAGTGGGTGGTGAGAAGAAACAAAAACTGCTGTAAGACTTGTTTTGGAAAAGACTTTGACAATTGTGGTCTTGACACTCGCAAGAGACAAAAGGGAATATTTAAAGAACAAGAATTTGAAGGGTAATGCCTTTAAGTAGCGTGGATCTAGGTGTCATACTTATGGTTCTAAGAATTAAGCTCAGCTTTGACAGAGCACTTACAAGCCAACAAGCTTTGTCTTGCCACCATGTGTCTTCCTGCCCCCGAGGTCCATGATGATGTACAACCACCCATGTGCTCCCACAGCCATGTCCTCATTTTCCTGCTTTAAATTCCCATTAGCATACTCTCAAACTGCTCTTTTTCCCTTTAGCTACAGTTACACTGCTTTCGCTCATTTATCCCAGGATCACCTGTAAGAGGAGGATTTAAAAAGTGTGTGGGTGAAAAAACTTTTGTTTTCCCTGTTGTGCATGCTGTTTGGCAGCTTGAGGGACAGTCCTGCAGTGGTGAGATGTCCTGCCTCGTGCATACACTAGTGGTCTCCAGCACAGCATGATAAAGGTCAGCTTTCATTAGATACACTGTGACAGAATGAAGTCTCCACAACAGTTTATGCCAAGCCTGCCTCTGGCTCTTGCTAATTCTGCTCTCTATCTGCAACTGTGTGTGTTGATATTCATCTGACAGCGAGCACCTTTAATTTAGCCAAGTGCCAAACTCTGCTGCTTTGTGTTCTGATATCTACTCTTCTGAGAGGAAGGCGAACATAATGTGGTATTTTTTTCTGTGGCTGATTTCAGTCAGCTGCAGGGTTGGGAAGGCTGAAGAATGATGAGCCTCTCTCTCTCTCTTAACCTGACCGGTCGCGTCAGATGGCCGCCCACTTCTGAGCCGTGTTCTGAATGAGGTTTCTGCCTGTGGGAGTTTTTTCCTGCCCGTGTCACCAAGTGCTTGCTGATCTGGGATTGCTTTCCATTGTTAGGTATCCATAAATCACAGTGTGTGGTCTAGACCTGCTCTATATGTGGAGTCTTGAGGCAAATGTGTTGTGATTTGGCACTATATATA
>JAQLOL010000012.1:29135748-29152653 GCA_029783665.1 Naso thynnoides | reverse complement strand
GCTTTTCTCTGTGATGAATTATAATTACTGATGGCTGATATCAAAGACAGACATTTTTCAGTGAACTGCACACAATGGACAACAAAGGAAACACACAGGGTTTTCCTGCACTGTAAGGTGCTTTCTTCTCCTCTGTAGAGTTTTTGGTGTCTGGGTGGACAGACATGATTGCGGGTAATTGTCTGTAACAGGAAATGAATCCAATTGCAGGACTAAAGCCTCACTCTGTGCCATCAATCTGTATTATTTGGCAATTAATCTGATTTTATGAGACTGTGTCTCAAGAAGGGTCCCCATTTGCCAGAGGCTGACCTATATATAGGTTTGTCGATAGTATCAGCCAATAATGGCCTATTTCTGATATTTCGGTATCAGTGTATTTTCTTTCTGATATCCACCAATATTGAAACTGTTTTCTAAGGCCAGAAAAATGCTATTGATTATTAAATTGTTGTAATTACGTAGTTTGTCCTGCAGATGGCAGCCCATTAATTAGCTGTAATGTATGTGAAGTGTTTACTGTTTATTGCACTGATGTTTGGAACAGTTTTTTAAAATGAAAGACATCTGCCTTCATTACATCTTTTTCAGAAGTATTCTATAAGCACATTCAGCTGAATGAATAAAGCTTCTACTTTAGGCTTATATATCAGATATCAGAATTTTCTTTCTCCCTAATATTGCTATTGGCATTGGCCCCAAAAATCTGTATTGGCTGGGTTCTACCATTTACCACAAACTATCTTTGGATTTTGTGATTTCTACTCTTAATTGTGTTTATGTGTGTGCATGAGTTCTAAGTGGCTTTTTCATTGCTAGCTGACATGTATTGTACTAATCTTTTACTTCAAAGCAACAGTAACTATCGATTTGTGCATCGTCAGTATACGTGTCATGGTTTGCTGTGTGCTTGTTAATGTGTTCAGAAGAGAAGTGAAAAATGGCCACAGTGGGGAGCAGAAACAGTTTAATTGGAGCTGTTTTCAGATAATTTGTTGACGTGAATCAGCACTGCTGAGACAGGTATATTCACACAGACGGTTGTAGAGGAATGCAATGTGTCATGTAGCCCAGATGGATATTAAGTGTGGGGGATGTCACCTTCTGTTTGACTTGGACACAATGAGGAAATGAGCACCTGAAATGCACACAGGAGAGACGCTCATTATTTTCAGCTTGACTGAATTGGACTGAGAGGTGACTGCGATAACAGAAAAACATGGCAGAGTGTTTACTTCTTTTGCCAACAGAACATGTTACCCGGTGGAGTTTTTCCTGTCCAATCAGGAAGTTTACTTGGCAGTCAAATCAAAGATTCAGCCCTTGAGGGAAAATTGATTTAGCAACTTAGTAGTAGTTGGGTATAGTTCAGTGCCTAGCAAGAGTGAAATAAGGCCCTGTGTGAACACAACACTCCACGCTTTATTTTTTTCCCCACAAAGGAGAAAATATTCCTGTCAAAGCACTGTGATTGTAAGTAATGGGTCAGTTGTAATAAAACAGAGGAGGAGGAGGAGTTAAAAGGGAGGGCTTCATGCTCCTTTAACTACGTGAAATATGTCAAGACCTTCGCTGGTTGAGAGTCAGAGAGGGGTTGTCTCTCCTCTCAACCAGTGTGAACCGGTTGTGCTCTTGCATCAGTTGCATCAGCCATGATCACCCACAACCCCCAGGTGCATTATGTTGATGTGATTAGCTGCCCGTGAGGTAGAGAAACCTCCAGGGTCATATAGAGACCAGCTTATGTACAAGGTCCTAGAGTATTGTCAAGGGATCTCCCTAATACACAGCCATTATTCCTATGTGCTGTGCTGTCCAGATCCCAGTGAGGATATGTTCACTCATTATGTGCCTTGTCTCCCTTTGATAAAAGGTCATGGGGGAACATGTTCCAGGGTCATAAACATTTGTTTCATCTGGTGGAAAATCTACTGAGTTGCTAGAAATCTCCGCCGTGGATGGAAAAATATCTATCCACCAGTATTTTGGGGTTGCCTGGCAGTTTATACTTTCTTTCTTGCTTGAATTTGCGGCCAAAAATTGACAATATCATCTCCACACTGGGTTTTAACAGCAGGAAGAATGGACTATCTGTATTATTCAGTCAGTGTCAAGTCTTTGTGTCTTTATAATCATAAAGCAAAGGCTTTGTATTTAATTCACCACTTTCCACTGACATTCAACAATCACAGAGGGAGAAATCTATTGTGGGGTAGGCAGACAAGGCAATTTCTTCTTAACAAATGATAAGGTTTGTGGTTTTTATTTTTGCTCAATTCACATAAAATTACTCAGCAAACATTTGCTTATGAGACATCAAATATACAGGTGCAGTAGTGAAACAAGCTCAAAATCTGAACCTGAAACAAAATCTGACACAGTTCCTTTCTGAAATCACAACTCAATTCTTGATTTCATGCAGGCAGAAAAAAAGTGATTTAATTTATATGTTTTTGAAAAGTACAGTCCCTCAGGCATAATAGAAGATGTAGTAGAAATCTGTAAGAGACCTCTGACCTCTCCGTTATACTTATTTACTTGTTTTAATGCAGAAGTTAAACCAAGAGTGTTTGTAATTAAGATATGCTCCACCAGAGGTGGGACCAATTTATTGTTGTTCTTCATGTCACAAGTAAGTCTCACATCCATTGCATCCCAATCAAGTCATAATGAATGCCTTAACCAAGTTAATGCCATTTTAACTACATAGCTTCAAATTACCATCCTTTGCACAACTTCCAACATTAAACCAAGTTTAGATTTTTCAACTTGCAAGTTTTGCATGTGGCAATTAATTTGCTATTTAATATAAATTATCTGCCTAAATCAAATTGTCTTGGATATCATGTCTTTTAATTGGAGCTACATAATGTCACAGAAATTCTTCATGGTTATCTTCTGCTCCTTGGTTGGATGCTGTTATATTTGTTAAAACAGATTGAATGAAATGCTGATTTACTGGAAATGACTAGCATTCCAGCAACCTTTGGTGCTGAATAATAAAGCCAATAGTGTACTGCCAAAAAATACGAGTCAGTGCTCACAGAGCCTCATGCTGAACCTCCATGAGGTAGAAATTGGTATATTTTACAGTTTGATGCACCATTTGTTTCAATCTGAAATACCTCTGTTGTAATGTAAATTTCTAGTCTCTCCGACAAACAAAACAAAAAAAACAAAACTTGTCATCACAATTGTATGTCCTGACAAACTTATGTCTATAATTGGCAGTCTAGGTTTGCACAAGCATTGCACACAACTCAGAACAGCTCTTCTCCGTCAACAACCTCCCTCGTCTTTTCGCCTCCAATTTGTGATGCACTTGCGAACGACCAAAAGCCAGTCAGATATTACTGCTGTCCCAGCCTCTTGCGAGGTCACTCTTCTTTCTTTTTCTCTCCTCCCGGCGTCTTCTTCAATATGTTCACTGCTGTCAAGTTGAGGCTGTTGAGCCCATGTACATTCCTGGGTTCAGTCATTTTGGTTTTGTTGTCCATTTCCCTGCGAACATCCTCAGCCTCATGGCCGTCCAAAGCACCTGAGATGTGGAGAAGCTAAAAACAGACTTACTGGTGTCCCATGCCGTCAGTTAGCTATATGGCTATCAAAGCTAAAAGCAACTACAGTAGCAGCAATTTTATGTTACTTAAGAACTCTGTAAATCACAGAGCAACTGGAGAACACTGGCCAAACCAGAAAGCTTTTTGTAACCTTAAGCTGGCAAGCTAGCTATTTACTCCTGTTAGTTGACTTTATGTCTCCTAGCTGGAGTCTCTTCTTAACTTTCAACTTTCTGTTTTCACTTACAACATTGGTATTGATAAGTTAAACCACATGACAGCAGAAAATTTCAATAGATCTCAAGAAAAATGTGGAAAATATAAAGAGTGACATAGAAGTAGATGATGCAGGCCATGGTCAAAGTGCTGCAAAGAAATAAACAGCACTTAAAGAATGATGACTCATAACAAAGCTACATAGCTGAAACAAACAGCCTGCTCTACACTGTAATATCGTACTGTGTGTCTCTTTGTGTTGTTTGGTATTAAGACCTTAGGTTGTGTTCTAACAGACAAATCAAAGACAACATGATGATATGAGCCTACATGCCACTGTTCTTGCCCAAGCATCCATATCCACTCATGGATGAGTTATAATACTCTTATCAGCTTTTGGTTCAACACCTTCAAAAATGAAGGAATGCATTGCTGATAGCTATGAGTACTGACGGGAGCACCAAGGCTTAATTCACTAATTCATTTCTTGGTAGTCGTCATCTAAGTGCTGGAGCTTTGCTTGCTTAAATAGATGATCATTATCTGGCTCAGTGAGGGATTTTATAATCAGAGTAAATGTCCTTGACGGCAAGGTGAATTATGCCTGTAGAAACTGTGTTGTATCAAGAAGCTGGAGCTTTCAGAATTTGTAATAAAGGTCTGTTCCTGGCGCTTGTGATACTGTTGTTTTGCACTGAATGCTGTTTTGAAATTTTTCACAGTCTCCACCTGCTGCTCCTGCTATCATCTTTGCTCTTTTGATTTAAAAAGAAAACATGCATTAATATTTTGACATGGCAAAACAGAAGGAAATGGCAAAAAGAGAGGGCTCTACTCGACTGAGATGTTTTTTGAACATTGCTGAATTCTTGTCTCCCTCAGGTTGGTGTTACTTTGCTAAAGCCACAGAAGCAGACCCTGAGTCAAGGGTGAAGAGAGAAAGACAGGAGTCCTCCCAGACAGCAGGGGGCAGCAGCAGACATGCAGGACTCCGCTGCAGACAGTAAGATGGCTAAACAGGTCAGTCCGGTGCAGATGCTGCTAAAGCCACAGCCTTTCCAGTCGGGCTATACGATTTTAAGAAAATATCTAATTGCGATTAATTGGACTGATATTGCAATTGGGATATGATTTTTGATATTGGAGAGAATTCTGATTGTTACCAAATTATTCTCATTTTCATTGAAAATATTATAGTGTGATTTTTGCAGTCATAGATACCACAAAGATGTTTTTTTTTTTTAAGTCTATTGAATTTCATGTGTAGGCTAGGACAACTGTGCAGCACCACAATATTTGAATTAAACTGTATTTTGACACACAAATTTCTCCTTGAACACATATTGTGCTCCCTGTTATTTAAAAATTGCATTGGTCCATATTGCAATTTTGATTGAATTTTGATTAATTGTGCAACCCCACTTTCCAGTGGCTGTGTCAAGTTAAAATGCAGTTGTTGTTTTATTTATTTAAATATAGTTAAGTTTACAAATTGAGAGCTGGAGTGGTTGTCAGAATGTCCACTTAAGATTCTGCAGAACATAAAGAACAAAGTTGAAATTGTACAGCATATGATGCAAATATTTTAAGCCAATTAAGTCACTGTAGCATCACAAGCTAATGACAAAATTAACAGTTAAAACTAAAAATTAAACTGATAAAGTAAACCTAACTGCACTACTATATTAAATGTAATAAGTTTACTTTAATTAAAAAAGTATGCTAATTGTTGCCTAAAAAAAAAAAAACAACAACAAAACAGATTTATTGAACTTAAGGTGGTGAATCAGCATAACTCCAGAACTCTGGATTAACTCTATTTTTCCAACTCTCAGTTTTACAGTGTGACAAAATTTTGTAAATATACAGTAATTCTGATTTTTTTATGTATATATTTGTTAATAGAGCAAACTTATTAGAGTTGGTTTATTCAATCACAGTGCAATATTGTGAGGTACATTATATTATTTTTTAAAATGTAATTCAAAATGTACCTGGTTTATATTATTACTTAAGAGAATTTTATCAAATCCCTTTTACTCTATTGTCAAAATGGTGCAAATTAATGTACAACTTTGCAACTGGTTCAGAAGCAGCAATTACTAGCTAAGTCCGTGTGAAAACTGTTTCATCATTCAAAAGTGATCTTAAAACATTGCCTAACTTAGCTTAGTTTAAAAGTATCTTAAAACTAATATGTTTGAAAGTGTGAAGAGCTCATGCAGCCAGATCCAATGCTTGTATATAAGTGAGCAGAGAATATCATCACATGGCAGCCAAAAAAGGGACATTTGTCCATATTTCTTCATTTACAAAAGACCCTCGGATGTTGAAGATAACGAAGATGACACGGATTATGAAGAAGTTTTGTCTGGCTTTATGAACTTTTTAATTTCCTGATATTTCAGCAGTTTTATAAAATCTATGATGTATGTCTTTCTTATATATGCAACCATTGCAAATGCTCTGATTGTTTCTCATTCTGATTTGTTTTATGTCTTTAATTAAGTTAATAGTCTTACCAACTACAAGTCATTGCAGTTTCTAGTTCCAATTTACCTTATACTGCTTGTTTTTATTAGTAAATTAATGAGCAGATTTGCAATTATTGCACACAGTGCCTACAATTAAGCATCTGTCAAAGCTGCATTGCTGACTCTACTCCACTGACTCTCCCGTAGGCCACTGAGATCAAAGACAATCTCAGGCATTGTCCTGGTACTGTGACAGTACTTCAAAGTTCTTTTTGTTTTAGATATCCACTCAGATCTCAGGGATGGCACATGAAGTCTTTAGCTGTGTCATTTGACTTATTTTATTTATATTTTTGTGTTAAGGAACAGAACTCCAAGCATATTGATGAACACAGAGACACAGATGACATGTCTGACAAGATGTCCCCGAACAAAAACCTCAAATCTCCCCAGAAAGGCTCCAAACGGCTTAAAACCAACCCCTTCAAGGTGACCCTGCTGGACTCCGCCGAGTTTGAAGGAGAAATTGAGGTATGTATGGTGTGAAACAATTTATGGCAACATTTTTTCAAGTATAAGCCTTAACATGCTTTGAACAAACCGTTGAAAAGCAACATTCTTTATTTTCTTTGTTGTTATTTTCCACTGTAGGCAGTTGTGCATGTTGTACAATGCTGCACAAAGCAGATAAAACAGGCAAAAAGAATAAAAGGGTGGGTGCCATGCTGAGAGCTCACCGGGAGGGAGTCAAAACAATGTTACACATTTCTTTAATCCACACAGTGACACAAAAAATGCACACAAGAAGCAAAATATTAGTCAGCATTTCGCGCAAGATTTGTATCATCATTACTGTAGCGGTGTGAAAAAGGAGATTTCAGACTTACTGGGAAAGGACACTAAAGGTGTACAGAAGAGAGGAGGTAAATCAGTCCTAGATATTCGCACTTCAGCAGCAGCACATAATTCTGGCAGAAATGGTCTTTCCCTCAAAACAAAAAAAGTAAAATTTACAGTATTGTAGGGTTGTTCTGAACAGTTCATTGACATTTGAATGCCAGATCAACTTTCAAAAGGGGATCACAAAGTTTAGGCTGTTGTGTGTGTTTGACCAGGCCGAACAGACGGACAGACGCCAGCTGACAGCTGATGATGGGGAGATCTGGGTGAAAGAGTCTGGGGGCAGATTTAAACCTCTAGAGAAATAAACACACAAACTCACAAAAACAGATTCTGCTCTGATCCGGTGCTGTTTGGAGTTGGGAGGAGAGCTCAGAGTAATTTTTTGTAACTTTTAGGATTAAGAAGAGAATTATTTTCACATCACCCTGTCTGGAGCAGTGCTCAGGGGAGTGCCAACCTGTATGGTAACCAGTCTCTCTTCTTTGACTACTAACTGAAGAGGAAATACAGTTAATTCCATCAACATAGGAGTCTGACATTAAATAAGTGAAGGAAGTGGATTTTGGTCAGTGTCTAGTTCAGTCAGAGGCTAAACTGAGAACAAACACACACAGAAACACAACCATGGTGCCTACCATGGCTCACTTCCTTATAGCTAATGTAAGGTATTCTGGCTGTTTGTGCTAGAACAGCACAAATGGTTTTGTATCAGTAGGCGTTTTCGGACTGCAGGAACCATTTCATAGTTCTAGGAACTTGGTTCTGAGCAGCTCCTGTGTTATTGCATCTGCACCACAGGAACCTTCAGCTATTGAAGTACTTAGAACTACAATTTGAGGAACTTTTTTTAGCTCTAACTCCATAGTATGTACTTTTGCAGCACATAAGGAAATATATTGGTTGAACTCAGGAGCCAGTGTCGGCAAACGCCCTGTTTTAAAACCTAACAACTGTAGAAACAAGTCAACACAAAACACATTTCACATCTCGTGAGCATCATTGTTTTGTCGTTGTATCTTCTCTGAGATGTAATGGTGTTCAGCATGAGATTCATGGTAAATTATCGCCACATACTGAACAAAAGTATGGATGACTAGTTAGCAATATTTTAAACCAGTTCTTGTTGGCTCAACCGTTGATTTCATTCACTCACTTACAATCCAGGTCATGATGCACCTGACTGGCCATGCTGCCTCTCTGCCAGAGATGATAAAGTTGAATCCGGCTTATGTGTTGGTCTACTGGGAGCCAGCTGGTATCACAGCTCAGAACAGGGTCTTGATATTTCTTCAGATCTCTGTCTGTTGCTGAATGAACTGGGACTGGAGACATATTCTTAATGTTCACTAGTAGTATTGAGTACAGCTTTTATACTTTCAGGGTATCAATTGAAATGTTTAGCAGTACTTAGTAAAAGAAGGGTGTTGAAATGTTGAAAATATAACAAGTTCTCAAATGGACTAATTTCTGCAATCTTTATAACTAATGTTTGGTTACGTGCAGGCAATAAAACTACTTGGTTCTGCTGAGAAGGGCATTATAGACTGACAATGAAGCAGACAGCCCATGATGTTAGAGGTAGAAACTCTGCATACCCACACATCCAGTCTCCTCCTTACTGGACTGTGTTGTACAGTAACAATGTCAGGTTATTTGCCACATATGCTGTCACTATCTGCACAGCCAAAAGACATTTCACGCCTGCAGAGGTGAACAAATCTTATTTCAAAGGAATATTCTGACTTCCTGGAGGCTTGTACTGACTTGCCAGGCAACCAGTGGAGACTCGAGGACATCACTATACAGTGATTGTTTGAAATAGGTTTTTCGCTCCTAAATTTTTGTGTCTAGCATGGGTCAAGCTTCAGAGACACTTGTTACGAAAATTCTATGTCTTGTCAAATTAAAAAAAAGGGGGGGGGGTTAATCATTGTCAGTCATCCTTTTAAAGCTGCAGTTGGTGACAAGCTTACAAGCTAATGGTAGCTGTAGCATGAGACTCGCTGAGAAGCAACTTCAGCCCTTTCCTCCGACTCCTGTTTTTTTTGTTCGTTGTCGCACTGCCTTTTCAGTCCAGTTTGAACCGAAACAAAAACGGTTTCAGGGAAAGTTGCAACGGAGTAAATTGGTCTGTCTCAGCTCCAGCTTGAGCCGACTGACTGTGTTGCTTGCAGGCACTCTACTGTCAGCAGAGGCTAGTTAGAGCGTGAAGACACAAACTGCTAATCATCCTGTACTGATGTTACCTGTCGCTAAGAAGTGCAACGTAGACTGACCAGTTAGGACAGAGAGTACAGAGAGCGTCACTGATTGGGCAAATAAAACGGGAGCAATAGGATTTTTACCAATCCTGAACACAGAGGCATGGGAAAACACAGAGATATCGAGATACTCTCAGACCACATTACTTACTAACAGCTGTCTGTGGGTATTATGACGTTTTTTCCAAAGAGAACACAAAAAGTTATTGATGTTTACCCCAAAGTTACCTAAACACTTTTTCAGACCAAGGTATGAAAAAGTACTGTTGGTGATTTTGTATTTGCACTAATCTAAAATAATCTTCATTAGATACTGAATGTCACAGGATGTTGCTTTTGTCCAATAAAAGCCTTCAGCCATGCAGTTAACAGAGTGTTAGGAAATCTATAGTTATTACATGGTTGCAAGCCAGGTGCAGTCAAGGAGAAAATAGAAGAGCAACGTTATTATGAGCCCCCCCTGAGGATACTTATGCAAAAGTGCGTGAAAAACTGTGTGGGTGTTGTGGTGTTGAGGAGAGGGCACTTTTTATGTGTAAGTGTGTGTAAGGTAAGAATATTGGGAATGCTACGCGTGCACCAACCTCTCTCTCAGCACTGTGAAAACATTCAGAAATACCTCACGGCCTTCTCTACACTACAACAATAGCTCACATGATGGTTATAAAAGCTTTTGTGTCCTTAGTGCTCTTCCTGAATATTTGCCCTTGCAACACTGCCAATCATTGCCAGAGAAGCGTGTACAAAGCAGCTTCTTGTCATCCTATATTTTTAAAAATTGTAGTTTGTTAAGAGCCTTGGACCTCCTGGTCCTTGGCAGGCTTGCTCTCGCTTCCTGTCTTTAATTGCTGGGGTGGAACTTCATGCCTGCCATATCTGAACCTCCCTCATGCTTCCATGAGTTGGTAATAACAGCCTTGTGAAAAAGCAGGCTACACTTTGGGAGAGCTCTCCCTGGAGGAGGTGCTGTGTTCATGGGTTAATTAAGTCTCTTGTCATGGATGCATGGCTGAGGCTCCCCATGGTCCTCAGGCAGGAGTGGAGACACCACACTCTCACCTATTTCTCTCACCCAGCCTCCCCCTCTGCTCAATGAGGTGGGATTTGTCTGACTGCATGGTCAAGCCTGGCTTGGCTGAAGTATAGAACAGGGCTTTTTTTTGTGAAAATGTCGGTTAGTTGTGTGTTTACTTGTGCATTTTATTTTGAGTATCCATTCAGGTGGCTACACTGAGTTATTATGTAGCTATTATTGTAATTCTGAATATTTAATTACCCCAAAGCAGAGAGCGAATAGACTGCATCGACCCTGTCATGGATTATTAAGAATTAACGTGCTGATTTATTTATTTAATTTTGTTGGCTCCTGTTGGAATTGTACAGTATACCCTTGCTTTACATTGACAATGTTGCTGCAGGGGACCTGCTGACTGACAGCTTTTAAAGAGTGTTGCTCCACCATTCTTTTACTCATAATGAGAAAAGGCAAAACTACTTCTCAAGTCCTAGCCTTGAGATATTAAGAAACAAGACAGCAGAGGGATAATGCTGCATCTGTTTCCCTGGCAACTGCTTGCTCCAGCTCGCTGTCACCTCGTAAAGAAGGCCCCAGAGAAGGAGACAGTGTGTGTGTATGTATGTATGTGTGTGTGTGTGAGATAGTATAAAAGTGTGGATGTAAAACGAGTGTTAAGTTTAAACATTAGCATACTTCTTTCTGGTACTTGTTAACAATGAAATACAATATGAGTAGAGTTGCTCCAATTCCCATATCGGTATCTGAAAATGCTGCCAATACCACTGAAAATGTTGGTATCAGGATGAGTAATTTATTAGCCATGAAATGGCACACAGCAACTTTTTTAGTTAGTTCAGCTAGCTCTGACTGACGTTACATACCTGATATCAACTTTTCTTTGACGCTCTAAAACAGTACTCTGTGTGTCTTGCTGCCATTTGCAACCACTATTTTTAATAGTGATGAAGAAGAACTAAGAGATCAAACAGAGTTAGCAAAATGTCTGCATTTAGCAATTATGCCCTGGTATCAGATTGGTACTTGGTATCAGCTAAATCACAAGTTTAGGTATCAGAATTGGAACTGGGTAAGAAAAGAACACATGGGAACATCTCTAAATATGAGCCCATGCATGAGTCAATGATGTTGCATCAATATTTCATTCGTTCTATGAAATTTAAATGGCGATATTTTTGATATGAGCCTGAAATAGACTACTATATACTGTCAGTCACGGTCACCAAAGAAAACTCCCTCAAAATTAAAACAAACATCTTTTATTAGGACATTGATTCATCCACCCAGCTATATGTATCTGACTATACATTGGCCTTATAAGACATTACAGAGTTACCCCGGGAGACAGACTATCCAAAGCAGTAATGTTATGGCGGAGCTGTTGCACGCTTTAGCGACATTATGAAGCAAAGCTGATGTGGAACGATCAAATAATCTAATGTGGCTCTGGTCATCCATTTGAATGTTTTAAAAAGTTCTCTCCGTGTTACAAAGTGACTCACTATATCGCTGGTCTGTTTCCCTATGGAGGAGAAAAGGCTCAGCGCACTGTTTCTGGGAAGGCATCTACTTCTCAAAAATGTAAGGGGCGTTGCTTTGTTAGCGGCGGTTCTCGCAACTGTCCCAGCAACTGCCTTGCATTTTGACGTCCCCAGACGATTGGTCGGTCGGCGGAGACCTCTGATTGTCTGGTATTGCGAGACTAATAGTGCAGCAAGTGATTTTCAGTTAATGAGATTTGTTACCAACAGTCAGGATGTTCAGAAGACTGGTGTCTATTCTTAGTATCACAGATTTCTCTGGAAATATTAAGAATCAAAATTGTGTTAGAAAATAAAATCTCTGTACAAACTGCTGTGCTTTTATAAGACATATCTCTGGTAGAGTGATGTGTCTGAAGGGGATGATATGCACTGTTGATCAGCACAAGTTACTGCTAATTCTCATTGACCTATATTTCTATTAATGTTGTCAGCCACAGAAGTAGTGTGAAATTTGATCACAGCTTAAGATCACTACCTCCACTGCTTTTATTTCCGAGCTGTTGCATGTCAGATATAGTCACCAACATTGTCTGACAAATTGAACAAAAATACAGGTTGATGACTGCAGCTGTTCTTTCAGATCAACTTTATGATATTTAAAATGAGTGACACAAAGATAATAAGTCCCAACCTGTATCTAAGTTAGTTCAGTAACAATCCAATCAATACTTAGTAGTTTGGAATTAAATTAGTTAAAATAATTGTAGTGTTATTCTTGCTGGTAAATGTTAGTACTGCTCACAGGCAAGTTAAGTGTCTGACCAGCCTGGTTTTGACCTTCAGGTTCAAAGTTCATGTGACCCACTGGGCTACAGATCATAATGTAGTTTTTGTTTAAAAAAAAAAAATCATATAGCTATTATCTATTCAAGTTTTATTTTTCAGTTACCAACACTTGATAATCTAATCAATATTCAAAAAGTCTGCCTAGACTGTAAATCTAAATCTTAGAAAATCTCACTGAGCCAAAGTCATAGTGATGTCGCTTGATGGGTCCACCACTTTGACACAGATATATGCCCACAGCTATCAGATAGATTACTGTGCAATTTGCACAGATACCTTGCGGTCCCCAGAGGATGAATCCTGATGACTTTTTTCCCTTGACTTTCTTGTAGCGCCACGGGTAGGTCAAAGTTTTGTTGACATGCTGACATCTGCATTTTAGCTCAAGGAACAACTTCACAGAGTTGCTAGCATGGCTCAATGCTAAATCATACTGTGGCCTGGTCTCAACAATGGACATTGTAACAAATCTCCCAATTGACAACGTGTTTCACCAACATTGATGGAGTTGCTTCAAATTTAGTCTTTCTCAATAAATTGAAGTTTTTCTGTTGAAATTACTTTGTTCTCCACCTCTCTATTTTGGTACACTTGTACCCAGGCTTTATACCAAAGATATACTGAAGCCCTTCAGTTCTGTGAGTGGAATGAGGTTGACCCAGATGTTAACTATTAAAAAAAAAACTTCAATTGAAATGCTCCCTTCAATGCGAAATCATGAACTTGTCTGTTTAGTGTGAAAAGAAATGTTCCTAAAATGCCCACCGTGAACTCTTTCAAAAGCAAGATGAACTCTCTGCTGGCAGTACAAAGACCAATGTTCCCCAGCTATTCACTGCTCTTTCTCGCTGTCAAGTGTTTGATGCACACCGGCTTTGACACAACACCAAATGGCTTAGCTGCTTTATAGAACAGGGAAGCAATCTTTACACATACCAATGTCAAATCGGGTCTGATATTGGTGAGCCATTTTTTCCCCAATAAAACCATGCTGTATTAGTAGCAAGCACTTATGCGCATAAGCTATTTCAAAAATACAGAGGAGAATATTTTTTCTACCTTCTTTTACTTCACTGCTGACCTTTTTATTTTTTTTATTTTTTTTTACTAATGCTGTGCCATCTATGTTTGTCTTTGCAGAAACATTCCAAAGGACAGATCCTGATGGACATGGTGTGTGAGCACCTCAACTTGCTGGAGAAGGACTACTTTGGTCTGACCTTTGCCGACACAGACAGCCAGAAGGTCAGTGAATTTTGTGCAACAATAACCTCCCGGGACGTTTCATTGCAAAACATGTTGCTCTCAGAACAATTTGTATTCCTCTCACTTGTTGGTTGAGCCGTCTCTCTCAGGGGTGCATTATCCATCATTCAGAGATGAATAGAAAATGGAAATTTTCATGCTCTGTCTGGGTCAGGACAAGAGGCAATCGAAAAACATATGCATTTGCAGAAAAGAGGAAAAAAAAACTCATCCACTCTTTTCAAGATGTTTTAAATTTAGTCATGTGAATATTTCTCAGAGGCAGAAATGCCCTGGAGGCAGAAATAATCTCATTGTCTGACTCAAACCTCCATTCAGTAAAGCAAATGCCACAGTTTATCAGGTGATTTTGAACAGATAGGGAAAAAAGTTCAGTCAAAGTGACTGTTACTGTCCCTCATAACCATGGCACATGAAATTCTTATTAGGTTATCTTACTAGCTTTTTTCTTAGCTTCTTATATGCCTTTAGACTACAGCTATGGGCCTATTTTTAACTAGCCTTAACCCTAACATTATGTGCTGCTGGTTACACTAGGCTAAGTGAGTGTGTAGCAGAGAAATCCCCATGACGTGTGTTCAATTCAGCAGAAGCGATTTTTACAGCTTGAATTGATCATTAGAGAATTATGCTTGTGTTGCTCACAGCACACTTTGAACCTGCATCAATACCTTTAGGTCCACCTGAGTCTGTAAATACAGTGTTGGCATGTTATCACACTGTAAAGTTGACTTGACCAAACTGTTACTGTAGCAAACAACTGCCTTTTTATACATCCAGCAGATACAGCATTAGAACATTAGCACTTGTCCAGGTTTGTTTCTGCCACCTCATGAACAAGGTCCAGCGTTCTCTTTGTTTCAACACAATGGTTCAACCGACAGTTCCGCATTGAAGTACTGTATCAGATACAAAAATCTCACATGCTGGGAACATAAAACCAAATTTTTGCAGGTTTTTTTTTAGGTATTTCAGAAATTCTGTGATTTTTTTTCTGTCCTTTTAGGTTTAATTATATGCGTGTCTGATTAAAGTTTACATGCATTAAATTTTAATCAGCTTACTTGTCGTTTTTCATTTTCATTTCAACAAAAAAGGTCTGTATGTTTTCGCCCTGATTTTTGTTGGCTGTTAAGGTCGCACAGACCAGGTTTATCATGATATCAGGTAATTGACACTGAACTAATGGATCCTTGCTGCAGCTTACACGAAAGCTCTTTGTTAGATGGGTTCTCGGCTCTGAATGATGCAAGCTTCCCTCAGGGCAGGTATGTGATTGCAACAGGCCACAGAGGAACGTGCTGCCTTTTGAAGATAGGAAAAATGACAAGACTAAGTCCCTTTTGACATCTGGAGCATAGCCTTCGTCACCATCATCAACTTGTGCATGCTTTGTTAGCCCACATGTTGTGACTTGACGTGTGTCCGAAGGCTGAGGATTTGGATTCAGCATGATCTCGACAGGTTAACTCAGGTGTTAGAGAGGTAAATAGGTTTTAGGTTCAAATATTTTCCTCTTCCTGAGTTTAAGTAGAGCTGTGACTTGGATCAATATGACAGGCTCATCAAAGACAGGCTTATCAGAGTTCAGCTTGAGCCTGCTGTCTGAAGTAATCGTTGGCTGGTAGAGCAAGGAAGCCTTAGAATTGAAATGTCATTTCAGATGCCCTTTTTCTGTCTCAGTTGGGGGAGCAAGGATGTAATCTTCACCCTGTGGGAGAGCATTTATTCCTTGTGATTGCTTCATGGACTAAGGTTGCAAAAGCAAGAGAAAAGCCTCGAACAGTCAGTGATTAAAAGTTCCTGCTTATTTTCTGCAAGAAAACTATAAAAAAAGGGATTAGTAAATACACTTTAGTGCCAAACTTGAAAGCTCTCGGCACATATAACATAGTGGTGATTGGCCGACCACTCTTAGTTCTCTCATCTGTTTCACAGATTATCAACCTGTGTGATGGAGGCACCAGTGATTTAGTGTTTTTTTATTTAGCTGATGTTAAGTGTGTTTTCAAGTTCAATAGTATATTTAAATGGAATTTGCATGAATGTAATGTTAGACTTAGAGTTGACTGGGGCTTCTTATGCATAATTTAATTTGTTATAAGGCATTAAATAAAGCAGCCTCCAGATTTAATTAAAAGGAAGACAGAGGGAGAATAAGAAAGCACAGTTTACTTAAGGAGCTTTATTTTTGTACCAGCACAAAGCTGGTCAAAGCGCAGGTCCAGGCATATTTGTAATTTCTGCCCCACATTGCTATTTTTTTTAACTCCGCTATGCTGCACCTGGTGGAACGCTATTTTAGTGAGCAAGAGCGCACATGAACTCTCATATGCAGGTTTGGTAGATGTTAGAGGTGGGATGCCGACCAATGCCTGACGGGACCCGTTGGGTGTCCATGGGCTAGTATTTTAGATGTAACGATTGGAACCGGTTCGGTTCGGGTTCAGTGATCAACTTTCGGTTTATTTTTTCCTCCTTTTTATTCATTTAGAGTTGGGATTTATATTTTTCAGATTCATCTGACGGCAGCTGAACGCACCACAGCCTTTTTAGAGACGTGTTTGGTTGGCTGGACTGCCAGAAATCGCACTTTTTGCCATGAACTTGTATGGGGCTGTGTGTGAGGAATTAAATATTAAGCATGCATATTTTCATGTCAGAAACGATTCGTTTTTTGAGTTTATGGCAAGAATGGCGGTATGAACTGTTGTTGTATGTTGTGCTTCTGCTTATATAAGTCGGGCTGATGGTCGGGTCAGTCAGAGTTCTGGAAATGATGGTGGGTCGTCGGTCTGGTTTGGTGAGAAACCAGACCAATGATTGTTTATGGATTTGGATATGAATCAAGCAGTTGAC
>JAQLOL010000012.1:29120467-29130814 GCA_029783665.1 Naso thynnoides | reverse complement strand
ATATTATAATACATTTTTTTGTCACTTCACTTGACAGTTAACACTTACCATCATCCAGTGAACTGAAAAGTCAATCAATTTTCATTATTCTATTGCCTGAAAAATGGAATTTGTGGGTAAGGGTTAGGGTCAGGGTTGGTATTTATCGATCTCTACAATATAGCTACACAGTATATCGCGATATTACGCTATATTGATTTTTCCCCCTACTTCTACTAATCGCAGACTTTTATGTTTAGTGAAGAAATGGAAAAGGGTTGGGGGAAAGCTGTGCTAATTTCGGTGCATGAGGTCATAAAAGCATTTTGGCTTCGTATTATCAGCTTACAGGAATAATAAATCATAATATGAGTTTCCTGCTGAGGACTGACGGTTTATCGGCACGATAATTATCCACCATTCCTAGTTTGAATATTTAATTAATAAATCCATATAATTAGATTTGTCAGCATGTGAACTGATCCAAAGTGTTAATCTGTTTACTTTGTAATTACAATTCTGTACAATTTTTCTCAACAGATATGAGAGGTAACCTTCAATCTGTCTTTGTTATTTCTCCTCAGACTCTCCATGGCACTTAGCTTTCGCTGTCAAGTTCTACCCCCCAGACCCCTCACAGCTGACTGAGGATATTACCAGGTAGAAAACACCTTTAGCACACACGCACACATTTACAATATTAACAGTCATAACCTCTCCAGCTGTGCTGTCAGATGCTCTTCACAGTTAATCTGAGGAGCAATTGCTTACATATGTCAGTTCTTCAGGTGATTTCCTTTTTTTAAAAAAAATTCTTGACGATGTGTGTTTACATAAAAGTATTGTAACAATTTACATGGCATATTTGCCCAAGTGTCAAAGCAACCCAAATCCTTCTCTCCTTTTAGAGGATTAGACCTGGAATGCTGCTAACTGCCATGGATTAACTATGCTGAATACTTGCTGGAGCTTGCCTTGGCTCAGGCTTGTTTGACTGCCAACACTCCACCCCCCCCCCCCTTTTGTCTCATCTGACAGATACTACCTGTGTCTGCAGCTGAGGGATGACATGCTGTCAGGTCGACTACCGTGCTCATTCGTCACTCATGCCCTCCTGGGCTCCTACACCGTTCAAGCTGAGCTGGGGGACTATGACCATGACGACCATGGCTGTGACTACGTCAGCGATTTCCGCTTTGCTCCCAATCAGACTCGTGAGCTGGAGGAGAGGGTGATGGAGCTCCATCGAAACTACAAGTACTGGACACACTGTTCTTTGAATCATACTTTCATCTGTCCACAAATCTCTGATCGGGTGATGAGTTTTTTATTGTATCAAAGCACCTCATCATGCATATGGCTAAGAGATGCTGTCATATTACCGCATCATCTGTCACTGAGATGTACGCAGTGCATTTCTTGGGAGTGTGAGAACACTGTCTCAGTTAGAAGGTCTTCACCGTGCTCTGATTTAGCATCGCTTGTTGGTATCTGCCCAAATGTAGTGCTTGGGGGATAGATGGGAGAAATCCAAAGTTGAAGATATCAAGGATATTACTGAGATATTTCCAATCTCACTGCGCAAGATTATAGGTTTATTATTTAAGAATGCTACAGATATTACCATTCCTCTGCCCACAGGGGGATGACTCCAGCTGAGGCTGAAATTAACTTCTTGGAGAATGCAAAGAAGCTATCCATGTACGGTGTGGATCTCCATCACGCTAAGGTTGTCTGTTGTCTGAGTTATTTGAATTTGCATGAAAGTTGGTTTTAAGTATGCATACAATGTTGCTCTTTAATAATTTCCTCCCCTTTGATGTTCCTTGTTGCTGCAGGATTCAGAAGGGATCGAAATAATGCTGGGTGTCTGTGCCAACGGACTGCTGATTTACCGTGATAGGCTGCGGATCAACCGCTTTGCCTGGCCAAAGATCCTCAAGATTTCTTATAAGAGGAGCAACTTCTACATCAAGATACGACCTGGAGAGGTATGCAGGGTGATTAGGGATCAAAAAGGAAAAAATAACGCTGATGATGTTGTAGTGATATAATCCAGGTTACTGTGTCTTGGGCTTTGGGACTGTAGATTCATAACAGAGAGCTTGCTTTACAAACTGTGAGTGTGGAGTTTCAGTTACTTTCATCAAGCAGGGAAATTTAACAAGAGATTCTGTTGGAGCAGTATGGGAAATGTGCTCGCTGCAGTGTTTTTGGAGTTTGACGATACTGGGAACTAAAAGTCAGGATATTTTGGCTCTTCTGCTCAATTTTGACCTTTCTTATGTCTAAATTTGCATTTACAAGTTCTCCAGCTTAATTGAATTGCACATGATTACATACTAAAGGAACAGTTTCATGTTTTGGGAAGTATGCACATTCTCTTTCATGTGTAAAGCTAGATGAGATCAATATAACTCTCGTGCTTGTTAAGTATGATGCTTTAGCCTTCAGCTGGCTGGCCTAGCTGTTTCTAATCTTTATTTCAAGTTAACCTCACCATCTTCTGGCTTCAGTTACAAATTTAGCATACAGAAAATGTCATTGATCTTCTCATAATTTCATGCAAAAAGCGAAAAAGCCTGTTTTTCGAAATGTCAAACTATTCCCTTAAGCCATGACCTCCGATTTTGAGCACAGCAATAGCTGATGCTGTGTCACAGCTGTTACTTGCGGAAGCCTTTGGAGAAAAGAATGTGTGGTCAGTTGTGCTAAGCAGATATCTGTAAAATCCTTAGCTTTATATCTCCAGTTTTGCTTCTTGGCACTGTCAGGGTCTATATTCTGGCCCTCCTCATTGTGTTGTGCAGTGATGCAGCTTACACTCCATGCTGAGTCTCAGTGTGACAGGCTGTCTGGGCCAGACCCAGTCAAGTGATGGAGCCACACAGTGAGCCCGTGGTTTAGACAAATAAAGAGTGCTTTTAACAGAGCTGCTGCAGCTGCAGCATCAGCCAGAAAAGAGGGATAAGGAGTGTAGTATAGAGCCATGAAATAGTTTTCCTCCTATTTGCTCCCTGTGTCTGAACACTGCTTATTATCCTTCCTCTGCCTTGAACTTGCTCCTGCTCCTTTTTGTCCCAACAGCAAAATCCATGTTCTAAATGTGTTTGCTTATGGAGTAATGTTTTTTGTGTTCATGCAACTATGAGATGGCATAAATTTACTCAATTCTTTTTGGATGTGTAAGCTTACCCTAAATGTCCAGTTCATCAAATATTGAGGTGGCCTTCAGCAAGACAAAACACAAACCTGGTGTTTTATTCCATACACCGGGTTCAGCAACCTTTACTGTCAAAAGAGCCATTTTGTCAAAAAGGGAGGGGTGCTCTTGCGCTTCAGCCCAACAAGTTGAATCAGTGCTTAACAGCCCAGGACAGTTAATTGAGACGTAGGACTCAGGTGGGTCACTAAAAGGAGACTGAACCCAAAAGAGAGGAGGCTGAAGCACTGGTGCAGAATAATAAATTTAATAAAGATGCACAACAACTAGGCTACTAACAATTCTACGCCAGTGTGCGTCTTCAATAGAGTAACCAGGACTGAGGCTTACAGTGCTGGTTAAATATCAGCATCATGAGGTGGAGACATCTCATTGGTGCAGAGTCAGCCAATCCTATTTCCACGCTCCAACGACAAGGTGTGGGCAGGTACATGAAAATCAAAGGCAATAAAGCCCGCCCACAAAGACTAGTAAACATATAAAAATTACTTACAATGAAAAGAGAGAAACACAAAAGAGAATAAAAATTTTCACATTACAACTGTATGGCAATAGTCCAATATTACAATATTACAGGAAACATGATAAGTTGAGTTCTTTATTGAGTCCATGTGGTTCAACGGTGTTTAATGTGTAGATCCAGTATGCTTATCTTCTGAGGAGTTTGTTGATCATGTCGCCTCCTCTCTGTGAGGGAGAGATTTTTTCAATGGCACCGAAGCGAAGAGAAGCATAAGAGCCATGATTAGCTGACACATTGTGGCGTGCTATTGCATATTCCATGTTGTGATTGCGTATAGCAGCCTTTTGCTTGGTTATTCTGGCTTTTAGAGGGCGTTTAGTCCATCCCACGTAGACCTTCCCGCATGGGCATTTGAGAAAATACACCACATGGGTGGTATTACAATTAATGAATGAATTGATTTTGTATTTCTTGCCAGTGTGCGGGTGAAAGAAGCTTTTTGAGTCTGAGGAATTTGAGCAATGGGTACAGTGGCCACATCTGTAAAAGCCGAGAGGTGGAGACGACAACCAAGTAGTCCTGGGAGAGGGGGCCCTCACCACTGTGTGTACCAACCTGTCGCGTAGGGACCCCGCCTGTCTGAAAGTGATCAAAGGGGGTTCAGCACAAATGTGTTTGAGAGCAGGATCGCTTTGTAGGATGTACTAGTGTTTTTCAAAACGTTCTTAATTTCTCCCGCAATGGGTTGGAGAAACAGATTCGGGGTGTGGAGGAGCACTCTTCCTCATCTTAAAAATCTGTCTGGAACCACAAAATACATTTGAACCTCATGATGAAGGTACACAACTTCGATCTAAATTAGCTGATCATAGATTTTAATAGGCTTAAATTATATTTATCCGTTTTTTTTCACAGTGGGCTATCTATGCTTAGTACTTGAACTTTGAACAAACCCATCTGAGTCCTACTTGTGTTTGTGAAAATTA
Organism: Naso thynnoides; assembly: GCA_029783665.1. NCBI lineage: Eukaryota > Metazoa > Chordata > Actinopteri > Acanthuriformes > Acanthuridae > Naso > Naso thynnoides. The sequence continues at coordinate 29,126,163 of JAQLOL010000012.1, read as the reverse complement.
ATAAAATAAAAAATGGCCTGCTTTGATAAACATCTCGCAGCAGCGAAGCACTGAAACAGTAAAAGTAAAAAATTCCGTAAACTGGTCTCAGTTCAGTTTTGACTGAGGTCAATTTAAGTGTGAGTTAATCCTCAGCCATGTAGCAATTGGTGGTCGGACCTGATCATAAAGTGCAATATCAGCTCACGCTCATTCAATCCATTGACAAAATCGCAACTTGAGTGCATGGATACAATTCCGTGTGATGATGCATTTTTACAATCAGAGAGAATGAAAAAATGACTCTAGGACAGTATTTTTCCATCCTGTTTCTTTGGGTTTCTTGCCCTGTTTTAGATGTGACCCTGATTCAAATGATCAGCTCATTATCAAGTGCTGCAGATGTCTGATAACAAGCCATTCATTTGAATCAGGTGTGTTGGAGCAGGGACACACCTAAAGTATGCAAGTTAAAACACACTGCTCTAGCCTTACAACAATGATAATGTGAAAAAAACATAACTGTAATTTATTCCTGTGAAATCTTTTGTCAAAGCCACAGAGAGACACTGCAGAGTGGCAAAAGAGCCACATTAGCTCAAGAACCACAAGTTGCAGACCCCTGCTGTACACCATTCATCATATTTTCTTTTGTCTCTCTGTCCTCTGTCCCAACAGTATGAGCAGTTTGAAAGTACAATTGGCTTTAAGCTTCCTAACCACAGAGCTGCCAAGAGGCTATGGAAGGTCTGCATCGAGCATCACACCTTCTTCCGGTAAGAACTGATCTGGTGACACGTTCGCAGAGTTCACGTTCATAGGGCAAACAAAACATTTTGATGTGTACAGCTTCATCAGCAGACGGCGTACTGAGTTTATTGTACCATGCTTTGTCAAACACATTGTAGCTTCTTTACAGCCCACATTACTTTTATGACCACCTTGTCTTTACGAGTGATCTTTTGATGAATACGGATACACTTTTACAGGAGTGTGCAGAAGATATTCACACAATTCACACATACTAGGACAAGCGTGCTACAGCATGTAGCTAGCATGCAAAAGATACTGACACTTTATTCTATGTGAAAGGAACATTCAGCTTTATCCTAAAAGTAGCAGCACTTTCTACCTGATAAACATGGCTTTGGAAAAGCTACAGCCAAAATCACGATCAGATATCATGCAGCAAGAAACTTTAAACTGTTCCCAAAACTAGCATTCACCCTATTTTGTTTGCCTATAGCTGCTTTTTGTGACATGGTATTGTATGCAATAATTTACTAATTTCCAATTTGTTTTCACAGGCTAGTGTCGCCAGAGCCTCCTCCCAAAGGCTTCCTGGTGATGGGTTCAAAGTTTCGATATAGTGGAAGGACACAGGCTCAAACCAGACAAGCTAGCGCTCTAATAGACCGGCCTGCTCCGCACTTTGAGCGTTCCACCAGCAAAAGGTACCTGCTGTCCAGGAGCTTGGACGGAGGTGAGATCCACAACTAGCTTTTTATGGAAAGTCTAAAGACTGTGTTTTTGAATTTGTATTCAGTTACAGTGTTGCAGCTTTTGAATGGAGAAATAGATTACATTAAAAAATGTATCTGCATTTGATCCACTTATAGCTAATACATTCCCTTACCATATTCCAGGAATTTACCACGTCACTGATGCTTAGTTAGTAGTAGTGGTACGATACCATTGTTCCAATGTTATTCAAATTCTCTACATTATTTGTTGTCCACCTGTATTCTGACATCCCCCTATTGTGCCTCTGATTGACTCTGACCCTGACATGTTTCTCTAGTCCTAACTAACCTTAACCCTAACCAAGCATCAAACCGTTGCTAATCAGTGGGACGTCAGGCGGGTTTTTTGGACTATTGGGTTTTTTCAAAATAATGGACTATTGGAACAAAGGACTGCCTTTGTGGTGCTTGAAGAACTAAACTGCTATTACTCTAAATCCATAATCTGTCATGCTGTAAATTCAGACAAATTAAAGCGATCTTGAGGTTCGATGGTGTCTGTTATATAAACTTGTCTCCTGTAATAATTCAGTTCTTCATACCAGCAGAGTTTTCACGGCCGGTGTCAGCCATGTGTGAGAACCATGATGGCTTCTCCCACCGCAGCATCAGTGAACAGCGTCGTCTCCACAGCCCTTCTGTGGACGAGCAGGAAACAGAGCTGGAGCCCAGTCTGGAGCAGGACGAGGAGGACAAGGACCAAGAGCAGGGTCAGAAGACGGAGCAGGACGCGGACTATGACGGCGATGTCACTCCAAGCAGAAAGAAAGAGATCATGGTAGTAAAGATTTTCTGTCAGTCTACAGTATTTATGAATATATCTTCAGCTGATGTTTATCTTCTATGCTAGAATTTATGGAAGGTCCAAATGTGTAGAGCTTAAGTCAACTTGAAGACAGCTCTGTTCCTGGTGCTGGAGTTATTGACTGCAGGGGTGCTGATATGCATAGGTGCAGCACAAGCTTTAGGGTCAATTCAGGCTTATCCAACAGGGCCATAACACTGTGGTAGCTTTAGTGGATTTAACATTTACTAACTTTCCTCCTTTCACTCTTATGCACTCAGGCTTATATGCTTACACTGCATTGCTCATAAATCCTGCTGACAGCTTTGCAGTTTTTAACCCTTACTCATTATGCTGAGAAATACAAACTCAGGGCTTTCCCTCTGTCGCTAACATGCTATTTCCTTTTTTAAACACTTGCCGGCGAAAAGGAGGAGGCTGGGTCACCAGCTGACAGTAAACAGGAGGTATATGGTGTCTGGTGATTTGGTCTCTGTCTGTATATTTGTCTTTATCCATCAGTTATTGTTCCTTTGTCCAAGAAACTTTCTTTTTGCTTTTCTCCGCTGTCTGTCTGTGGCAGTCAACACTTATCATAGAAAAACTGTACTGCATTGCACCATATTGGCAGTAAATACTGCAAAGTTGTGTCATAGTGAAGCATCCCAGCAAACATTTGACAGATGGTGAGTGGTACAATGGAAGTTTTAACTCAAGCAGAGACGTTTAACAAAACATCCTACCAAGTGAACTTTGGAATTCAGTTTGAATAAAAGAAAGATAATTCTTTCTTGAATTCATAACTGTTAAAAGCAGCCATCAAAGAAACAAACAAAAATCAAAAATTCAAAATAGAAAACAAACAAACAAGAAAGACTCTTTTGTCTGGTATATTTGCGTGCCATATCACTATTTATTAAATTCCAAGTTGTCTACTGGGATGTATTTTAAAATAATTTTCAGATTTGTCTCGGCATGGTAACAAGTGGCCAAATCTAGCTCTGCAGTCCTTCTGCATGCCTGTCTTTCCACTGAATTACCGTCTGCCATCCTGTCTCTGCATCTAACCTTTTTCCTGCACTCTCTGACCCTGCACTCTTCACCTCTGACCCCTCTTGTGCTTGGCATATTCTCCTGCCCCAACTCAGCTCTCTCAGTTGGACCGGGAGACCACTCCTCGGCACAAACAGGAGGTACAGGTTCCTGTCTTCAGCCCTTGTGCTTTTTGTCGTGTGTGCCGCTGTTCCTCTGCACCTGTAGTCCTTGGGATGGGGGTGCAGATTGAGATTGCCTGAAGCCGCTGTCTTGAATTAAAGCCTACTTTTTATTTCTTTTGGAACGTCACAGAGTTCTGAAGCCTCTGACAGCTGTAAGAACTCTTCAGGTTACAGCTTTAAAAGCCTTCACTGTTAGAGATAGAAATGAGCCCTTATTTCTTTCTTAAGTGCCTGTAAGTCATCAGTGCATGTTTCTCACTTTTTTGGAATATTTTATAAACATTGGAAAGCACTTAAATCCTTTACTCAAGTGAAGTGTACAACAACCTACTTAGTAAAAGTACATACACATTATTAAGTCAATGTAAAACAAAAGCCCATGTGACTGTGACTTTGACTTACCCTAACCCTAACAAATCCTAGAGTTTATTGCCAACTAAAGTAATAGAGAATGTAGTCCAAATATGTTTATTGGCACTTGATTTTAGTGTGAAAGTGAAATTGTATTTTCTATTTTGTTTTTAAATAAGAAATTGTATGCAAAATGGGTTCATGAAAATAGTTAATAATAAACTTACCATAAAAACAAATACTGCATATTTAGATGCAAAAAAAGGAATAAATACACAGAAATAAAGATTGTCAGTGTATTGAACTTTACCATACATTGACTGCTTTGTCCCTCCCTCTACTTGAGGCACTCAACATTGTAACATTATAAGATTATTGCTGATGTATCAATGCTAAAACAACATTTTACTGTGTAGCTGGGGCCTTGTATGCATCACAAGGTCAGTCTGAAGGACGGTACACAAATTTGTTTTCATTTTTTTGGACCTGTCACTATTATTTGCTCTCCTGTGAAACTTTGAATATTCTGTCTCGCCTGGGCTCATTACCGTAATGAAACCATTTAATACGTATAGAGTGTGAAAGTCTCTAAATGTTTGGTTCTACTGCTAAAGCCTTTGATAAACCTTCTGATTAAGTGATTGTTTTTTCCATAATCACTTTGATACATTGAGAAGGTATTTCTTACGAGGGATTTCAGCAAATGTAGAAAATTAATTTCCATTACCATCTGTTTCCAAACAAACAACATAAATGCAGAATATTTAATTTGCCCACAGCTAATGGATGTTACATATTCATTTCTTAATTCTTCACAGCTACTGCTTATGTTTATTTGTGTCTTAAAAATTAATTGAGTTGTAACTGCAATTGCTTTTTTCTGTAAGCTTTGATAACATCTCAAAGGTCATTTCTCTACATGTGCTACAGCACCCAGTATTGAGTCACTAGCATATACTTACAGTAGTAAATATAGAAGGAAGCAATTCATATCCGATCTCTCCCTGAGTATATGCGCTGTTACCACATCATGTCCAGTCATGCATATCAGATGTGTTGATGTGCGTGCTGCTGCTAAAAAGGATGTTGATGTCCTGCTAATGCACTCTTTCCTCTTGTTTTTTTCCCTTCTGCACATCCTTTTCCAGTTCCTTGATAAGTCGCAGGATGTCTTGCTGAAGCACCAGGCTAGCATCAACGAGCTGAAGAGAACCCTGAGAGAACCCAACAGCAAGCTGATGAACCGTGAGAAGCGTCTGTCAGCCACCTCCCCAACAGGCACACCAGAGAAGAAGGCAGTGAGTAGGGGGTCAGGCTGGTTGGGGGTTAGGGGATGTGGGGGTCCTATGGGTGGGCTCCAAGGTTCACGATGGTCAGCATTTCAAATCCAATGATGTCTGATGCGTTACATTCCATTTGAAGGGCATTCATATTCCTGTCTTTCCACTGACATGTTCGATCTCTTTGCTGGTTTGCAAGAAGGAAAAGCAGCCTTACTTTGTCCCATTAGTAACTTGTTTTGCAAGTTTTTGTGTACTCTTTTCTTTGTCTTTGAATAATTCAAGCCTAAAGGTATACTGTAATGGTATGACTGTGTAAATAAAATGAGAATAAAAATAAAATGTGAATGTGAATGGCTAGTAAAGATAGTTTTGGTTATTTAATTTTTTCTCCACAGGCATTCAGACATAATGGGCCCTAGTTTCGTAGACCGGGCGCAATCTAGGCGCAGCGCACCAGCGGGGTGTGTCCAGGTGCATTTGCAAGTTTCGTGCACGGCGCAGTCTGGCGCAGCCCAGCGCAGGCACTCCGCCTGTCCCTCCTACCGGCGCAAGTGGGAAG
>JAQLOL010000012.1:29081916-29097185 GCA_029783665.1 Naso thynnoides | reverse complement strand
AAATGTTAATAGTTCATTTACTTTAACAAAAAAACCACTCTGGTCCGTTAGAACCAAAAGTACAACTACTATCTTATTTTAGAAGACAAAAGGTGTGCTGTCAAATCACATTCTTACCCTCCAGACTGGAAAATTAGATGATGTTGTTCGCCATGCACTTAAATGTTCTCACCCCAATAAGCCCAGACTGAGTTCAGATTGATTAAGAAAAAAAAATCTACAAAAGCTCAACATGTCATACAAAAAGATGCATGTAAGACATTTTTCTCTTATTTTTTTTCTTATGAAAGCTGCTTTGGTAACAACATAGTCACGACATCGGTCAATCTCCTTTACTTAGCCTGGGTGCTGAAGGGAACTCCTTCTCAAGGGCGTATTTTTTAAAATTTTTTTTACCAGCGTCTCCCTTCTGCCTCTAAAATCTAAATGAATGGATCTAGTTACACCGGAGTGGGCTGTGTTTGCGTTCCGCCGTCGAGGTGTCTGCACATCAGATGCAACGTCTGCTGGGAGCTGTTTGTCATAAAGATGACCGCGCTGTGAACGACAGTGCTATTGTGCTGAGGGCTGATAGAGTGGAGACCTTGGATGCTGAGCCGACTGCGTTAGGCCCTGAAAAGGTATTGAAAAGAACAAGGCTGTCAGTGTGTTTGCTGCAGAAAAACCTCCCACAAAGGCTTTTTGGCATTTCATTTCTTTAAGCGGTGGCCTCTCCAGCATGCTTTAGTAATTACCAGCTGAAAACATTCATTTCCAAAAATACTCGAGAGTTATTACTTGAGCAGCAGAATGAGACATTAAAGGGTTCTAAATAAATTGCTCAAGTTGTCAACAATTGCATTTTGGTGCCATGCAAAGGCCATAATAACACAAACGTTTCATGTAGCACTTTATTTTCCTCCTCTCTCTGTTCCTTTGGAGATGATGATAGCTAATCTGTTCTGGCAAGACAGCAGCAAGGGAAGTGGATTATTCAGCTCGGCCGCGAGGGAGGCACTAACTGGCTCTCTACTGACCTGGTAACCTTGGGATGGTGATCAGCCTGCTACTGCTGCCATCCCCTCCTTCTCCAAATGGCTTTATCTGGATGATATAATCATCATCAGTAGGCAGGGCGAGCTCGACAGACGTCGTGTTGGTTTCCATGACATTGGGGTGGCTGTGTCGATGCTTTTTGTAGATCACCTGATGATGAACAGCACAAGTCAAGTGAAAAGAGAGGCGAAGAAAGACATGGCAACGATCACGATTTCCTGATAAAACCAAGCCAGTGGGTGCTTACTTTGTAACCAGTGACCTCTGACTCATTCTCCAGGGCTTTGACCTGCTCCCAGTTCAATATAACCTTGGAGTTTGATGTGTTCCACATCACTTTAACTGGTGGCTGACTGGGTGCTGAGAAGAGGAAACACATATTATAACCCTCAAACAAGCCAGCCCAGTAAGCACAGTAGTTTTAATTAGACTGGATCCTTACGTGGTTTTTTGGTGGTAACGTTGACAGTGGTGCTGGACGGACCTGCTCCAGCAGTGTTATACGCCCTCACTGAGATGTAATATGTGGTGCTGCCTTTCACCCCGCGGATAATAGTAGACGTTTGATTTCCTACAGTCCTGTGCACACTGGCTGTTTCTTCCTTTTCACTTCTACTCCAGTACTTCAGCTGAAAAGCAACAGGGCAGAACCACAGACGTGAATGCAGAAAACACCAGACACCTTAAAAGCTTTCTGTTACACCCTGTCAACGAGGTGCAAACTGAAAAACAGGGAGATGTGAACTCAGCTGGATGTAAGATGTGAACTGGTCTGAAAACAAGCTTCAGCAACATGTCGCCTCATGCCCATTTTGCTCACCGTAAGCTACGAGCCTCGGTTTTGCCTGTTAGACATGTGTCATGTTATGTGGCTTAAGAGTTAAGCTTGAGAGTTAGGTCTTGTATGCAATAAGAATAAAACAAAACAAAGAATCAGAGGAAAAAGAATATACAAAAATCCCTGGCCATCAACTTCCACTGATAACAGATTTTCTTTGTCACTCTGCTTGTCAGGGTTGAAATAGCTGGCATGCTTGACAGCACAAATATAATTTGTCTCCCTCACAGGAACGTTTGCTCAGGCCCTGCTCCTCTGTTGACTTTGAGTGGTCAACAATTTATAATTCTGGCACTTTGTTCCATCCGTGGATGAAAACAGCGCCTTTGTTCACATCTTGGATTCAATAATGAGCAGAATAAAAATGACAAGAGCTAACTGAGCGCAAAGCCCATGTCTGAAACTGCTTTGTTGTGTGGATTAGAAGCTAAACGCTCTATCCCTTAGAGTATTGCATCAGTACGCTAATCAGGGTGGTTACAGTACTTAGGTAAACAACAAGAGAACACAACTAAACCCACAAGCATGGGACTAGGCTGGACCATTATGCATGCAGCAAGCCATTATCTCCTATGCCCAAGGTGCATGAGCCTAAAACACTCATCAATAATAGAAGAGAACGAGATTCAACAGCATTAGCTGCCATATATTCATACAAAAACACATTTGCTTCCAACGGAGGCGCATACAAACAAGGTATTTCAGTGTAGCTCACCTCATAACCTAACACTCTTTTCTTGCTGGCGTTCCAGGGCAGAGCTTTCCACGAAACTTCAATCTCAGATGCAGAGAGGCTCTTGGCACGGACTCTGGTGGGCGCGCGGCCAGGCTCTGGAGTTAATGTATAAAGACTGAATGATTTCAGATCTAACACTGAGCTTTGATGACCCCTTAAAGTGGGAACATCAAAAATGTTTCAAAGCAAATTTTTCTCATCCGAAAAACAGAGGGAGAAAGTATGGGTAAGATGCCTGCAAGGGCTGATTAAAAAAAATGCTGGCTGCAAGATCACTGTTGCCACTGTTCAGAAGCAGAATGGATCTAGTCATGTACTCATGAATTGATAGTGACTGAGCAAGCAGAGCTACTCCATAACATGCAGTGTGTGTGAAAAGAGAATGCACCCACCTTCCTCTGCAGAATAGATAGTGGTAACAGGTCCAAATGGCCCTTCTCCCTCATTGTTGTAAACCCCGACCTTAACATGGAAGGGCGAGAAGGGCTGGATGCTTTCATTTTTAAAGACATATCTGGACGCTTCGGCAGATGGTACGGCAGCCTGCATCCATCCTGTGGCCCCATGGGGCCGAAAAGCCACAACATATCCAAACCCTGGTCCGTTCTGCAGCTCCTCTGGAACCGGCTGCAGAAAAATACCCAGTTTATGCAGTTTAAAAACTGAAATCATACCTAATTTCAATGCAAGTTTGTGCATTAAAATGCATTTCTAAATTTTCATTTAAAACTCTTATGTAAACCCATATATTTATGAATTAACTTAATAATTCTTTAAGTGGAATATATGTTCAAAACTAGAGACCAAAACCTAGATGAAGACAAGGCTTTCAATTTTCAAACCAAAGCTTTGCCTCCGTTATAACATGCTGTGCACACAGGAACCATTACTGGACACATCCATTACACAGTACAGTGCACTCAGCAAGATACCACAGACACAGCTGCTGTCCACACTGATAACATGCCTCATACATTTATTGCAGTTGTGGATAAACCCACCCTCTTCACTTTCATCCACTAAAATGCTCATACTGTACATAAAAGCACTTCTTCTTTCTGGTTAAGCCCTGCTAGAAACAGGGCTTAACTCAGACTGTGGTCAAGAGATCTCAGCTCTGTGTGAATGTAATGAGAATCTACAGATACTCTTAAAGGAGAGCTATTATGCTTTTCCATCTTTCCTGATATAAATGCTGCTGTAATGTCAGACATTATGTTAAACGATGCCAAAGTGTTACATGATGAGGTATGCGCATTTGGAAGTGAGCCCTTCACACTGTTTCAGCTGGCTCTGCACTGTGTTTCAGGAGGTTTTTGGGTTTGTTTTTGTTTGTTTTTTTTAAAAATTCTGTTGTTACACTGACTTCCTTATAGGCATTCCAGCTCTGCGCACACAGCGCTATGCCTCTGCTGCCGCTATCCCCTCTGCTGCGCTGCTCAGACACCGCTGCGCTATGTTCTCTGCCTAATGGATCACATCACTTTGTTGAGATGGCTCCAACAAGGTGTTCTTTTCAGGTTAATGAAGGACAGTTGACTCTGTTTAGCTTTCCTAAAGAGACAAGCACCAGACAAAGTGTTTTTGGACAACAAAAGGAAAATACCTCTGTTTGGATTTATTCATGTTACTTCCTCAACATGAGCACATGAGCAGGATTAACAACTAAACTGCTGCTAAAGAACAGCACTGTTTCCCCTTTAGGTGTGAGAAAGTCAGAAACACAAGCTGTAAGAAACATTTTATCAGTACTTATTTTGTGTCAGTAAGGGGTTGTGTGTACAGCAGAATGTGGAGGAGGGGAGGGGGGAGGAGAAAGCTCCACAGACCGTCAATATGAGATATGAGATATCAATATGAAAATGAGTATCACATGTCCTCTTGAATTTATATTGCCGATTTGGAAATTTTTGTAAATAAATGTTATTGAACTGAATTAATGCAATGTCCCACAGCAATTGACAGCTGGGCCCCCTTATGTTCCTTCTTTACACCAATAACTTAATTGCAGCATCCTTATCTGTTCCATTTTGGCTGATTTTCAAAAATAGTTTCTACTACCACTACTACTAATTATTATTATTATTATTATTATTATTATTATTATTATTATTATTATTATTAGTAGTAGTAGTAGTAGTAAAAGTAGATGTAGTAGTATTAATATTACAATTATGTTTTTCAGCATAATTTTCTGAGTTTTTCAGCATTTTGAAACAAGTGCAGCTAAACTCAACTCAGCCAAACTTTTCAACTAGAGTCCCTATCAGGCAAAAATCTGAACCTTAAAAAGAGGTAATCTAATGGGCAAGCTGTAAGGGGTTCAATCTCCTATGGAATTAATATCCTAAGGTCCTTTACACTACTGCCACCCACAGGACAAAAGTAATATTTTCAGTCCTACGACAGTAACACTCAAAGCAGATTATAATACCCAAACCCAAAATTGAAAGTGTGACACTCCATCCCTGCTTTTATGTCAAAAGAAAAATGCCTCAGGAGTTTTCAGGGCCCAGGCGAAAGGCTGAGTGGCTTTGTTGAGCAGAAGGTAGACTTTAATTGAACTCTTGCATATTGAAACATCAACACTGGTTCTGTCAAATGCATCACAGCAGGGGCTGATGATTTTCAGCAGCCTGAAAAAATATACTTTTTTGGAGCCGGATTGATATGCGGAGGCTTTGTAAGAAGGAAAAGAGAAAAGAAAAAAAAGGAAAAGAATCTGAAACAAAGTTGGGACTTTGAAGAAACCATTTAGTTTAATTATCTTACTGAAACCTCAAAAGCATTTTTCTCTTCCCTAGGGTGACAGCAGCAGTTATTGCTTCTCTGTTCTTAAAAATGAAATGCCATACATTAAGCCATTCAGCTGTTATTAATGAAACAGAGGCCCAGATCCACAGAGAATAATGACGTCTGGCTCCCTCCACCATGGGTGAGAGGGTTCCAAGGAAGCCTGCTTACCTCCCATGTGATGACTAATTCTGAGCGACTGCCTCCTCCTCCGCTCACATTAGCTGGTGTGACCTTCGGAGCTGGAAAAAGAAAACAGATCAGCTTAGCTCTGTTGACTTAACACGATGCTGAGAGGGCACATGTCATCAGTTTCCATGTTGCTACACCCAAACGGCAGAGAGAGGCAACTTTTTGACGTATACAAACTTCAACATTCAAAAATCCTGAAGATGTCAGCAAGCTTCTCAAAGCTAAGATATGTTTGCAGACATGGCCAGCCCATGGTGATTTTCAAATCAGAGAGAGCAGAAAAAGCAGCTGTGGTGTAGGTGTGTGTCAATGTATGGTGGGTAAAAGCAGTTGGTGCTAATTTCAACAAGTAGTAGACAAAGTAATCACCATTTTACTGAACGTAGCTCTCTTTGGTGATGCTGCTTTAAAGACAGGCAACATTATTTTTCTTTAAGTTCAAATTGTACAGGATTTCCATATTCTGTCGTACAGAACTAACCACACCCGACACCAAGTCTGCATTTTAAAAAATTCTGCCAGCCTGTGAGCACTTCTAAAGCTCACTAATTAACATGCATGTTTGTTTGTATGTATGTATGTTCAGTCTTTATGCAAAGCTAAGATAACCATTTCCTTAAGGGGAACTTATCAACTGACTCTTCTGAAGAAAATGTTCCTTCATTTTTTATTCCTACACATGAATTAAGCAAATGATATTTGTCTAAGTGGGGAAAAACAAACAAACATGACAAGAGGCATAAGGACATGCAGAACATACAGGTCCCCTTCGTCCTTGCTTGTTTAGATGCCTTGCTGGGCTCGCCGGTCCCGATGGTGTTGCTTGCCAGGACTCGAAACTCATACTCCACCCAGGGGCTCAGGTCTATTACTGTAGCTGTCAGCCGGTGGCCCCCCACCACTTCAGGAACTGGCATAAAACACAGTGCCTCTTTCAGTATCAAGAAACTTTGTGTGTGTGTCTGTGTGTGTGTGCTTGTGTTTTCTATGTTTGTGTGTCAGCTTAGCATCAGCAGCAGATCGTCCTCCAGGCCTGGTAGGACTCCGCCACAGGTACACGGGACAGATACACGAAGGTGTAATCCATCACAACGACACATCATATTCACATGCACACATTTACGGACTAGAGAGAAACAATAAAAAAACAAACAACAACAAAAAATAAACAGACACAGAAACATCACATATCAAAAGTCACACTATTTTTGTGCAATTTAGAGATATTTATTCATCTCTGTATTAAGATGCGTGATATGGTGCAGTTGTTCCTGGAGTCACACTAAAGCATCAGAATTTCTGTAATGCACATATTATCTATGCATACATTAAAAAAAAGATTCCCCAAGGAATGAGAAAAAGTCAATTTCTTCTGCCGATGGAGGAGTTCTGTGTACCTGCAAGGTCATACTGTAGTTCTGTTTTAAATATATGACCCTGATGGGGTAAATCAATGAGGCCAGTAAAACTATCTCAGATCAAAGTGTCCTTAATTCACAAAAATATCAATAGAACAAGATATACACTATGGGATAAATGCACATTATACCAGTCATGCGTGAATGCTAAGGGCTCTATTAAAGAGAATGTGGGGAAAAATTACACCGGTGCTATCACTTAACTACACTATCAAATTACGGCCTTGGCAACAGGCTTCATCTTCAGAATGGGATCTATGTTTCAGGACTCCCAGGAGTCAGATAAAATGGTGGTCAGTGGTCATGCTATGATTGTGTACCATTTGGTGTTGGGGTAAAAATCACATCTCCAATATTCTCGCAGGCAAGGCAGAATGAAGAGCGGCAATGTGACTGGAGAAGGCCACGACTTGCTGGAGAGAGCTTACCTGTGGTGACAGCTTGCCACCCGAGGGAAAAAGGTGTCCTGGCCTGGATGGTGTATGCCGTAATTGGACTGTGATTATCGGGACCAGGCCTCCAGGACAGAGAGGCTGTGGTATCAGTGATTTCTTCTACATGGATGCTGGTGGGGGGCCCTGGGGTACCTGATAGATGGCGTGGCCAGGCAGGAAAGGGGAGAGAGGGATAGAGAGGCAGACGGAGTAAAGAGAAGGAGAAGGGAGGGGGAAGAAATGTAAATCAGGAAGAGATGGAAAGATGGTGGAGGGAGTCGTGGTGGTTTTAGCACCTGAGGCTACTGTAGCGAAGTCAGTTCACTGTGAAACCTTTGGGAGCTATTCGGTCTAATTAGACAGTAAATTTCCTTTAAACCTTTAAGAGAAAAATTTCCTTTTGCCTCTCTTTTCATTCTATCCCCTTTTCTCTTATCAGTGAGGCACAACCAGTCACAGTAAACATTAATCACCAAGAAACTCCTTCCCTCTTCTGCAGCAGATTAATGGTGAATTATTTAAATGTTTTGAAACCTTAACCACTGCTTAGCTAAATGATGTGATCAGTGGCGAATCTTTCCTGGCAAGAGCAGATTGAACATGCATTGCTGCAGCTTACCTCTGACGACCAAGTCAACAGCAATGGAGATGCTGTCCACCTTTGTTTGCACGGCGCACGTGTACTTCCCTGCATGCCTCAGCTGGATATTTCGAATCATAATGTCTCCTGCTGAATGCTGCTGTCAATCAACACACACACACACACACACACATGCACACATAAGTAACATGGTGGTAACCCCCAGCTATTGTAATTCAAGAACAATACTGATTTTTCAGCCATATGGGAGCAAAACCAGCCAAACAGAAAGCTCGTTCTTATATATGTGCATCTTGAATAATAAATTCAGAAGTCCTCATGCAGCCTTTCCCTCCATATTCTACAAAGGACACAGAAATACATCTTACTCTTCAGCACACATGCTTTTATCACTATAATTACAGAAATGTGCCTGCTTAAAAAGCTCAATGCTGATGACGACTTAGAACAGATTTAGTTTCAGGAGCAGGATGCTCACTTAATAGCTATTTCTTTAAGGGAGCCTTTTTTTCCATCTCTAATTGCAATTTCCATGCTGATATTATCATTCCATCAAAGTAGAGCAGGTTCAGTAATAGTGAGGTGGTAGGAAATCTATGGCGGGGCTGGTAGCTTAATCAATGTAAGTGCAGACATACAGCAGTTTATCAGGGTGAGGAGACTGTAAATAACTGTACAACAGCCCCTAAATCATAGAAAAAAACAGGAAGACACCTCAGTGCTGTTTTTCTTTCTTTTTCTCGCCTGCAGTTGTTGAAGGAGCCTTGAAACAAGACTTCGTATCACATGCTGAGATGTAAGCTGCAAACCTTTTAAAGCACGCAGTGGCTGCCTGAGACTGGTTGCAGGATGTGTATGTAAATTTCATTTTAAAATAAACCACAGGCAGCAATTTTCTGGCCATAAATAATACACTTGATACAAACATTCCCTCTGCACTGCGGCTGAATTTATTATGAGCCTGCTAAAAGAAAAGTATAATATTGATGTACCAATGAATCTTCACAGTCACCTCTTGACCTTTATTCAGTTAAATCTCTGAAGGGCTGGAAAGATAAATCAATGTCTTTGTGTAGCAGGAGAGCACAGTGGCACTACTAAAATGTGCACTCTTAAATATAGCATTATAAGGTTTGTTTTTTAATTATTCATTGTGTTTTGTGGGTCATCCGAAAAGCAACAACGGAAAGCTGGGACAACAGCCCAAGGTTGTAATACTAATACATTTTTATTTAGTTTTTAGTTTTACCTTTTAGTTTGTTTGCTAATCAGTGTCCGTTTTTTAGAGAAGTTTAGTTTGAACTTTTTTATTTTGGCACTACAGTATCAGGTTGTTTTTATTAAGACCAGGCATCACGTGTCAGAAGTCACCTTTGTAGCTACATATCAACACAAAATACATTTGAAATGTACTTGTACTAGTACTTGTACTTGCAGCTGCTACTTCAAACACTTGTAATATGTTCTATGTAAGGGGCTACGGCCTTTCTTTCATTTTTCAAACTTGTGTTCTAAAGAGACCTTAGCGCTAAAAACTAAAACTGTGAAACTTAAAGTTTATTTTTATTTGATTTTAATCAGATAACAATGTTGTTTCAATTTAGTCTGAGTTTTTCTTAAAGGATATTGTTTTTAATTTAGCATCAGTTTATGGCAATTTTTTTCAGGGCTTGTTTCAGTAAACCTGTACAACATCTGTTTCTGCATAACTTCACTGGAAAAGATTCAAAACTTATGGGGGGTCATATTTAGAGTGGCATGAACTGCAAAAATAATGGGTTCACTTCAAATGTCAAATCCCAAGAGGGAAACCTGTTAGCTCAGACAACAGAATTAGCTATTTGTATGTAGTGATCTGGTCAGATCTGAGTAGAGTTTCCAATATTTTTGAACTTCAACTGATGATGTAGAAAGGCCTGACTAAAGGCTGTATTACAGTCATTAGTTTGATGTGCATTTAAAGTTTCAGTGTGACACTGACAGTGTGTCAACCAACACAAGTGCAGACTGGTGGCTTTAGGTGAAAAAAGCACCAAATGTATTACTCTGCATTCTGCACACTGCTGTATTCTTAATACACATCAAATCCTGTAATGACACAGTTTCCTGTGACTGAGGCTTGTCTGTATACACTGCAGTTATCTATAAATTTCTGCAATATTTGGCATTAATCTCCTCTATTTTGTATATTTTGATGGTGAACATATGAAGGTTTATAACATTTTACTAACCACATATTGTTACTTAAGTCACATAAACTTACATTTACTGTATTGTTGCACTTGTTGTTGTACATGACATTGTGGCAACTTGATTTCTAATCCCCTGCATGTGCATCCTCAGTTGTTTGTAGATGTGAAACCCGTCTTTGCAACTCCCACAGCATGTTAGTCTGTTTAAAAATCAGGCCTGATAGCTTCACAGGTTTTAAGAATCCTTATATGATTATGGACTTACACCTCCCACTTTTTCAAAGAATCCGCCGTGGCTCCCGAAGTGGATGAGCTGTTCGTTGAAGAACCAGGTGAATTTGAGCTCCAGAGACGGGTCGTGGCTCACTTGACAGGGAAGCACCACACTCTCCCCAACGGTGACGTCCAGTGTGGACGGCAGGGTGGTTATGATGGTCGGTTCTGAAACACACAGCCACATCCATGCACATTTGGTCAAACACACTATTCAGTTCCCCCTTTCCTGGCATTAGAATTCAGCACAGGAAATGGCTTTGCAAAGAGGCAGAGCCCTTCCATCATCCTTATGGATATGTCAGACTCAGTTAATAGAAGAATATATGGGACAGAGCACACAGAAAAATAGGGCACACAGCTACAATATCTGGTATTAGTCTTGGTTTGAGCTCGTCTCCATGGGGACTTGGAGATGTGTCTCTCTTGCGTCCTGAGAAGCCTCCATGTGTCACTGCCAACTCAGCCCTCAGCCTGGAACTCCTTCCAATCAGCCCCAAATTCCCAAAACACATTGCTGGGAAAACAGTAAACAGCAGCAAGCACTTCTTCCTGTCGTCTCTCTCTTTATAAGCCTGCAGTGCATTACAATGGCATCACAAGGGTATAAGGCAAGAGTCCCCTATCTGCACATGTGTGTGAGCAGAGTAGAGAAGCGGGATGAAAGGGAGAGCCTTTGTTCTCAGTGAGTGTACAACACCTGTCTCCCTCTTGGGGGTGCTATGATTACTTGGTTGAAATTGCCACTCTGAGCACACAGACTAAATTAACCATGGCAAATGATCCCTGGACAGGCATAGATTCATGTAGAAAGTGCCGGCAGTGCAGTCTTCATCCAGAGTGAATTCGATACCTTCATTTTGTTGGCCCCCTCTCTTCACTCCCTAATGCGCAAACACACACACACACACACACACACACACACACACACACACACACACACACACACACACACACAATAGCAATATCACATGCTCCCAATGTGATTTATCTAGTCGTTTTCTGATATCAGGCCAGAATGCTATCAGCTGGTTGGTTTTTGTCACATACACAATGAAAGTGTGCCG
The DNA here is from genome assembly GCA_029783665.1 of Naso thynnoides. NCBI lineage: Eukaryota > Metazoa > Chordata > Actinopteri > Acanthuriformes > Acanthuridae > Naso > Naso thynnoides. The sequence goes on along the minus strand of JAQLOL010000012.1, from coordinate 29,085,606 downwards.
TAGTCCTCTATGGCTGGGGCTGAATGGAGAGCGATGGCGGGGCAGTAAAAATGTCATAATAACACACAGAAGGTATTCAAGGTTCTGTGTCTGTTCTGTCTGCTCTGTTTCTAAAGGCCGGCTACACTTCATAAAACAACTGCAGGATGGAAAAAGAATTTAGTGCAAGAAACATGCACAAAAAAAGGGTCAGGACTGTTTTATAGTATTTTTCATGGCAAGAGTTAATCTAAATGATGTGAGAAAAAATAAATAAGAGAAAACAAAAGGCTAAGCCAGAAACTACAGTGAAATATTTTTAAATATATTATAAATATTCAATTCTTTTTTTAACTTGACCTCTGGCGTGTGCTGCCCGGTGTCCATGGTTTCATTGGGATGACGATAGTGTGAATATGGTCCGTTATTACCCTCCTCTGTCATCATTTGTGACAGATTATTATGGACAACCAAGGTTGGTTACACAACCACATACCAGGCTCTTGAGCATAATTTGATTGATTTCTATCTTGTATAATGCCTTGTTACCTACTGCAGCTGTAAGCGAGAGGATAGTACCCCACTCACTTAGCGGGGTCAACCAGAGACAAGGGAGCGCGTTGACAGCTGAGACAGACAGGATGGCTCCACAGAAAAGAGCTGCTGAGGTGGGTCAGAGAGCTGTTGACATGTTTCAGTTTGTACTTAATATGCAGAGAGTTTCAGGGGACTGACACCAACAAATTAAATTCCAAATAATTAAACATGTATTTTCACCTGTCATTTTTTGAAAGGGTAGGTGTTTAAGGTGTGGTTTCTTCAACAGTGTTTTTTTTTTTTTTTTCGTGGGCCAAAAAAACTCTCACTTGTACCTTACTGACTGTTTTCTAATTCAGAATTTTTTCAGATAGTGTATAAAAGGCTGGTGCTAATGGCTACCATTGAGTTACACCTGTAACATTCATGATTGGTAATTTTGAAACCATTTACTTAAGCTGAAATGAACTGTCCATAAAACAAACAAACAAACAAAAAAAACATTTCAACGAATGGCTGAATTTCATTTCATTTTCATGCAGTCGACAAGCCATTAAACATAATATTAGAAGATCAAGTCTGCATATTTAATGGAACAAAATTTAAAAAGGAGACATTTTTTGTAAAACTGCTCTACAGACAACTCAGTCTGTTCTGACAACTGAAATAACTTATTTAAATTGATTTTTTGGTCATATATCATCAGAATCATTTTGCCCTAAAGTTCCTTAGTATAAATGAATTAGTTGGGTAGTTGTAGTCAATGTTCAAATGGTTCAAATCCAAGTAATTGATTGTAATAGATTGCTTGTATAATCTAGAGAGTCTGTAAGAAAGAGCACAGCAAAGGTTAAATTTGTCTGCAGGCAACTTTATAACATACTGAGAATGAAATTACAGTCTTAGTAATGATTGAATTTTTACTTGTGTTTAGAGGACTCGTTTTTAGTATAAACCAGTAGCAACTGAGATTGTTGTTTACAATAAAGGTCTCCAGAAGGAGAAAAAGAAGTCGGTGAAACAGATAGAACTAACAATAACTCAGGAGAAGCTACCCTCAAGACTGTTAGATATTATTTTGTTAAGAACACATGAACAATAATGAGTTTGAATGTTTTAACACAGAATCTCCTGTAGTGCTGTATTCAAAACTTTTGAAATAAAATAAAATAAAAAATGTTAGAGCTTTTGAGCTGAGGAGCCAAAACACTGCTTAATGATTACATGAATAAAGAATTCAAGCAAAATCAAGTCAGTCCACTTATCCTCAAGCAGCAGCAACAATCAGAGAACTACATGCCATTTTAAGGAAAAGGAAGTGGTGTTACTGACACCAGCTCGCAGTGGGAACACTCAGACAAGCTGTGCAACAAAAACACATGGTTAAGGAGAAAACAGAGCGAGCTAACGGCTACCAAATGACTCCTCTGTGAGGTGCACTGACATGCCTCACTTGGCCAGTTTCACCAGTCTTCTCACAAACAGCAGCCATCATGAATAATGCCCCTTCCCCGATGAGCTTTGATGCACTGAAGCTGCAATGTGTAAGCGCGTTTTCTCTGTCAGTGTATACAAGCACGCATGCTATAGTTATTCACTATGTGAGTGATGAGAACTTGAATAATGCAAAAAGGAAGGTGTTGGAGGAGCCACGTATTTACCAGAGCAAAGCCTCAGCCTCACCCTTCAAGTAAGTCCTTCAAACTGAGATTCACACATATGATCCGGCATGCCGGCTCACGACAAACACCGACGTGTAAACAAAAGAGTTTTTCACTGGCAGGTCAAAAGTCTTTTCTAAAAAGGCAGCATGAAGCCTGACGGCAGGTTGGGCAACACATCATGTATTTAAAAGCAATTTCTTGTTGTTGAGCACAACTTCTTATAATCCTCAGTGTCAGGTCATTTAGGAACAAAAATGTGATGAACACTACACAAAGAACTCACTCACCCCATACACAATTTTTCGTGGCCTTGCTTTTTAAATCAACGAAAAAGAAAAATGCTTTCATCACAGCTTAAAACCCTCCCACATGCTTTTTGCAAATGCAAGTCATTTTCCAAAGGAAGAAACAAAGGTTTCTCAAGGACAAACTTCAATTGCAGGAAAACCTTGTGTACGTCTCTCAACAGATACATACAAAATTCATTGCATGCTGGCCGTGCAGCGGCACATCTGCAGCACCCGGCTGATGATCACTGACAGATGGCTGCTCATTATTTTTCTATATGGCTGTCAGGAGTCGCATATTACATTTATTGTACATAGACTGAAAACAGAATGCAGACAGAAAACATGGACGGATCAAGAGGCCTCCCAATGTTCAGTATAAAATTGCAAAGTTTTAAGGGCCATTTCTTTCATTTAGACGGGCATAAGAGCAGTAAGTTGCTGATCAGATGATTTATATTTTGCTTCCAGAAGAGGAAGAAGAAAAAAGCACTCATTTATGTAACCTTCCAAAAATGTAACAATTTCATGTGTGGAGGTGAGAAAGTTGCCAGGGGCTGAACTTCCCCCTTAAAACCTATTTGTTTACTCTTTCATAATTACTTACTAAGGTAGCCTTCTTCAAACTTTGTGTATAACTGAGTGCAAGATGAAGAATGTCTACCGGTGTGGTCTAAAAATATGCGTTGTTTCTAATGTCAGGAGAAGTTTGCCTGTGGGCCTATTTTTCCCAGAAAGGGTTATGATATGAGAACTGGCCAGAGAAAGAGAGACAGTGTTTAGTTTTGCAGACAAAAGTCAATGCAAAGTTGTGAATGAATGCATATTCATAAATGACACAAGTTGAATACATTAAGATGGAAAGGAAATGTACTTTACTTCATGAATGTACAGAGTAGAGAGGTAAAAATAGGTGAAACTGGAGGAAAACAAAAAATCAAAGTCTCTTGAGCGTGCACATTACAGACAAAATCAGGCACTGTTGTTGCTTGATAGCAGGCAGCTAATACACAGGTGTGAGAATTTGCTAAACTTGCATCAGTAATGCGATCACGCTCAAATTATAGCAAGAGCAAGACAAGGTGAAAATTCTGTTTGTTTTCTGTGTGAACACACAGGTAGGCTAAACAGGGTTTCTGGCTGACATCATTGAAAACTAACTATTTTTGTTTGTATATTTCAAAAATGAGCATGTTTATATGCAGGGATGATGTAAACCTTTA
>JAQLOL010000012.1:29029235-29059187 GCA_029783665.1 Naso thynnoides | reverse complement strand
TTATTATTATTATTTGCCTTGTTACTAAGTAGGAAATGGTCTGTGATCATTTATCTTTCTTAGGGGATGTTCTCACATTAACCCTCGAGGGTTTTATACCCCTCTTGTGCATATCCAACAATCATTTTTGTTGTTGTTGTTATTATAAACATGTATTATGAGTGCAAATAAACTAAACTAAACCAGATCAGAAACTTGAAACTGTGTTCAATCACTGGATGATTAGCATACCTTACTGGTTTTATATTTCTTTAAAATAAAAACAAGCTGCAGAGTGTAACATTCTTGGCTATAAGCACCATTTAGTGAAGTTAACAAGTTAATGCAGGAAAATTTCCCTCACCATGTCCTGTGAAGACTAATAAACACGGGGGCCCTTTTCAGAAAACAGGTTTAGTAAGAACCGTGAGTTTGTTAACCCTGAAATCTAGGAAACTCTGGGTTTTCTGTTTCAGAATGGGAGGTAACTCAAATCCAAGACAAAGGGGCAACTCCAGCCTGTTTCAGAAAGGGACGTAACTTAAGCTCTGAGTCAGTTACCATGGAAACTGAGTCTGTGAAGCTAACCTGTGTCAGGAGCAAACACTGTTTCATTTCCTCATTCATTCATTCACTCAGTCAATACTGAAGCACAATAAATTTTAGAATTTTGTGTCTTTGAAAACATTGTAATCCCCATATATTTTTTCCATTTTCCAACATGACTGCCTACAGTGAGACATATAAATTACTGCAACAAGAGCCATTTAATTAAGAAGCTTAGACACACAAGACACTGTCAGTTGACAAACTGTCATGTTAAGGTCCGTCACACAGATGAAACATTTAAATTGTGTTTTCAGATCATTACATGAATATAATAAGTGATTAAAGTGATTTGGTGCAGCTGAAAAGACTAAAGTTGTATGAGCGGACTGCTTATAAGCAGCAGTATAATTATATATTACTTGTAGAAATAACCCTTATATATACAGGTGTGAGGTTTTCAACCACTTGACTAATGGTGCTAGAATGTCATTTGCCAGAATAATTATAATCTAGTAAAAACATTTGTAGAATTAGTTTGAAGAACAGTGAGACAGGTTACTGTTTGACAATCACTAAATCAAACTTTATTTGTATACCACTTTTTATACAAATGTAAAAAGTGGAAACCGACCGTTGTTTAAAGTGCTTCACATAAGATTGATAGGTCAATGTTTTCATCTTAAGTTAGGTACCGGTTGCATCTTCTCGCTGTCAGGTTAAAGCTGAATAAATATGGGCTCATTAGAAATTTCATGTTGACTTAAACATAGTGAAATTCCAGCTCTATCATCTATTAAGGAATTAACATCTTGTAAACAAATAATATAGATTATGCTGAGTAACATAATAGTGTAGTGTGAGCTTAACCAAACCAACCATTAAAGGACAATTATGATGAGTCTTTTCATTACATGCGGCGGCCTGGCATGACTCAGTTGTACTCAGCACATCAGCCCAGCACAGCAGGGATTCGCATTTCCATAAAAACAGGGCTAATGCATGAAGATGTGCCTTCTACTGAAGTCTTGAGTGAATCGTGATTTTTGCTGCAAGTGTTTTCCCCTCACAGCATGGTAGCTGAGTTGTTTACCTGTTTGAGGTGGGCTGTTTGCAGAGAGGCAGTAAAAGCCACTCGTTATTTTGTTATTTGGAAGCTTTTATTATGAAGCAGGAAAACAGGAAATGTCGGGTTTTATCAGCAGTAACATAATAAAACTCCTGTTCAGTTGAAAGCACACGTGATGAAACAGATGATGAAAATGAGGAACATATCTGAAAGTACAAATGTGAAGACAGACAATAACTTAGCAAGCAACAAACTTTCAACAGCAAGGCTAAACTTAATGTTACTGCATGCTCAAAAAATATACTGAGGTTATTATGGAGAGTATTTGTTTTTTTTGGATGGTTGCAATAGCAATAAACTTACAATTGCTTAAAGCTAGCAAATATATACACTCCAATGCTGATAAGAGTATTAAAAACTTGAAAAATATTACTTTAAGGTATATTTAGAACAGATAAAACATGAGATTATTTTTTTTATTTTATTTTCTATTAAATATTTTATTCAATTGACAGCCCTCACAAAAACATTATATACATGGCATGGTAAAGATTTTGCATTTGAAGTCTAAATACAGAAAAGACAATATTTGGGTCACATGCTGTGCAGCCTTTTTTATATCTGTTGTGGGATGGTACATCTCAAGTGGTTAAAACCACTAATCGCGCGTATAAAAAGAGCAGATAAAGGTTGGACGGATATTACCTTTGCAACAGACAGACTTTTTTTTTCAAACTTTTGTGCAAAGATTTCTCTCAAATAATTACACTCCCAAGTTTATAATGATTGGTGCAGCTAAAACTGGTGCACCTTTTTAGAAAGGCCACAATTCTAATTGGTGTGTAACCACACCTAACAGAAGTCTCTGGCTTGAAATAATTGGAGAAATATAACATGTTTGAAACGTAAAACTATTAACTGTAACTATTTCTTCTCCCTCTCAAGTCACAGAAATAGTCAGCAGAAACACGTCGGCATATTGCTCATACGCAGTTCAGTCAGACAGCTCACAGTGAAATATTTATTGGAGCAGCAAATAATCACATACATCTATTTTGTTTGGCGTCCAGGCTCCGACCTCATCACTGCCCGCAAATAAGTTTACTTATATTTAAAGGAGTGATGAGTAAATCATACTTAAATCCCCAATTGAAGCCTGCAGGTGGATGCTGGGTAGGTGGTGGGACTGAAAGAACATACAATGGTACCTGAGGCCGAGCAGCAGTAGCAATGACAGCAGAGGGAGAGTTGGAAGTTTCTTGCAGTTTAAATCGACCACCAACTTGAGAGTGTGAGAATAGCAGACATGGAGAGTTGGGCATGTGACATGTCACATGTGTACAGCTATGCAGCTTAAGTTGTCTTGCCTGAACTAGCTCGCAGGCATTGCTCCATTTATTTTAGGTAAATGGATGAAAGTATCTCATTTTAAAACTGACGGACAAAAAAAAAAAAAAAAAGTTGAATTCTTAACTCCTAAATCGAGTTTCCAAATGTCATGGGTTTCCTAATATCATTAGTTGGCTCTTTCCAAAGCTCAGAGAATGTTAATGGTTTATTATTGAATCTGAAATCCTTTAATAGACATCATTTGACAACTATTTAGCAAATTACTTTCAATTAGTTGAAGTATTTGGTAATTCAAATGAATAAACTGATACATTAAACACATTTTCTGATACGGTAAATGTCATCTGTGTTGTGCACTTACGGGCACAATGGGAGCCCGGCTGGCATTTTAACTGGCCAGCAGTTTGCCGAGTGCATTTTGTTCTTGGAGTGCCAACGCCCCTAAGCTATTTTAATACACATTAAAGATCACGTTCTGTTTCCCCAGGGTTTCTACAACCGCCACCATGGTCCACGTTTTTTCCCTGTCTAAGTACCTTTTTTGAAAGGTACAATGCATAACCTTGTAAAAAATATTACCATACCGTACAATAAAAGAAAAGAAAATCTTAGCATAAAACATTTGCATCACATTGCCATATTTTCAACCTATTTTAGAAGAATGACCTTTTGGACTGCGCTTACTAAAAGGAATTGTCATGCTGGGGGCGTGCTGAACGCCTCACTGTCATTCAACTGGCAGTCGAGGACGGGAGCAGAGTGTGAATGCTAAAGTGGAAAAAAAATTGTATGAATCTAATTTTCCTTCATTATCTTCTATCAACTATAATATGCACCAAAATACACAAGAAGCACCTGCAAACAAAAGCGAAGGGATTTGTTCCAGCCACACCCAAATCACTCTCATGCCTCCCTGCAGGGGTGAACACCTTCTTCAAAGGACTGGAAGATCCTGCACAAATGTTTGCATGGCTGCCAAAGCTGATAGGGGTAAATACTACAGGTCTTTAAAAGATAGTGTTCAATGCAGGAGGGAGCAACATCGGGACGTCAGCACATCCTCCGGCGGCTCATGAGAGGACAGTTGATTGAATGTGTCTGCCGTGAGCGGCCTAACAAACTTGATTTCTTCCTGTTAGTGACATATTGAAATGCATGTTTTTTAGGCTGCTCTCCATGGCTGACACGGCCCACTTACACGCTCATCAGCAAGACCTGCTCTGCTCTGCGCTCTCAGCTGCTTTGTTCCAGCTGATGTCATCTAAACCTCGTCCCTGCAGGGTTGTCTGGGGTAGATAAGACACCCCCCCTCCTGCACTGGTCTCCTGCAGAAAAAAGGGGGCTGCTGCTATGAAGATGGATTACCCAGCTGGTGACACGAGTTCCCTTTTCCACCGAAGCCACAGTGGAGTGCTAACGCAATTAAGGCAATTAATCTTCAACAAAAGGGGTTCACAGCTTCCTCTTATGAATTTACACCTTTCCGTACAGGTGTATAACAAAACAGACCTGCCCAGACATGCACACATATGAGGACTGTATGTGTAAAGCCACAGATCTTTTATCTGGGCTTGGAACAACAAAAACTTAAAGAGGAAGAGAAATAAATCAATCCTGCTTATCTCACAGCTTATGTGTGAAACAACTGTTTGCAGTTTACTTGTCTGCATCACTGGTTTGCTTTCACAGAGGTCTCATGGTTTTGAAAACAAGCAGCAGGATAAGACTGAATACTGTAGCCGACCTACGGGCGGAACGGCTATTATTGGGCAGCTGTTTAAAAGAAAACTGCTTTAATGATTACAATAGCAGATGCTGAATGTTTGTACTGTGTGGTATACAACACAGAAGCGTACGTATGTCTGTCACAGTTGAGAGAAAGGGAGATAATAGGAAAGAGACTAAGTGAGAGCTGTAATCGCCCCATTTAAAGACTGCCATGTGTTCTCAAGCTCTGTAAACAGTTACTCCAATGCATATCTAGCAGTGCAGTCCATCATCTTGGTAAAACATATCCTTTTTATATAATACAGCTGGGACTGCTGAATTTTAATTCCAAATCTGCGCTCTTTTCTTCTTCATTTGGAGCAGCGGCACAGGTGGCCTAAGCCAAATATCATTTATTTAGTGTGAGTAAAAGCATTAAAACATATTTCTGAACATCAATCAGACTTCTGAAACTACCAGAATAAAACACAGATTAAAGGAATTCATCTGCTAATTGCCCATTACCATTATTCTCTTGGTATAACAAAGAGCTTAATGGCTGCAGTACATCTGAGGCAAAAAGAATTTCTCTAATTTATGATTCAAGAGAAAATTGGGAAACATTCACTTTCTATTAAAGTTCGTCAATATGTGATTTATGATTAAGAATAAGTTAAAGCACTGAACAACAGGATGACAAAGCATCAAAAGGCATCTATTTAACACTGGGACAGACACTCCGTTTTCATCAATCAGTTCATCCATCAGTTTCAAGCAAAGACAAATGTGAAATCAGCCTGAACTGTGAATTCAAAACGACAAGATCGAAATGTTCCAGGTGCGAAGGTTGAAATGCGTGATGGAAGTGCCACAGGACGAGTGAAGGGCACCAGCAGCGAAACCACTATGCAAATTCCCCGCCACTTTGTTTGACAAGCAACAACACCGCTTTGTATATATGCAAAGCCTGGCAAGACACTGTGCACACAGTCCTGCTGTCAGAGCAGAGTCATGCCAGAGTGGTGACACCCAATGGATGACCCCTGTCTGCAATGAGGCTACTAGGCCAGACATCACACTTCATTCGGAAAGACACACACAAACACTGGCAGAAGTTATCACATGTAGCACACATCGCCTCTCTGGGGTCAAACGTGGCAGAGCACTAAGATCGCCCTCTGTTCCTCAGACACTTGGAAACAAGTCAGATGTTGAATAATTTGATTTTTGGATCCTTTATCATCCCTGCTGAGGTGAAAAGTACTTGATTAGCACTTTTGATTCACACAGCAGGCATTCTGTTTGGCCGCCTCTAAGATCTGGAGATAAAACACAGCAAAGCCTATTAACCACTACTCAGTTGGGCGTCACGCTGTTTTTTCTCTTAGCTGATGCATGAGCATTTTCACCACATCTTAGGACTGAATGAACATCCCTGCTAAGACAGAGACCAATAAACTAAGTAACAGTGACTGCAGATTTTTGGTGTACCTTGATTCAGCACTTTTGAATTTCTAAAAGATCTTAGCCTTTTTTTGACTGAATACTGAATGTTCATAAAAATCCTGCTTTAAATATTGAACGTTCTGTTATGTTAGGGAGGCATTTATGGGGTATTTTTGCCCTATTTATTTTTTCATTGGGGAGTAGAGAGGTGATAGGAAGGGAAGGTACCCAGCTGGACTCAAACCCGACAGTCTCGCTGTTGGGTTTGAGTGAACACTGTAAACACTGGGCCAGGAGTCTCTTAACTATTGGGGACAATTTTAGAAGCTGCAAGGCAGTGACCTCTTTTGCACAAAAATTGTGCATTAGAGTGAACTGGCTTTCAGACCGAAAAATAGCCTTGTAGAGGCTGCTTTGTATGTGTTGAATTGAAAAATAACAATAAACAAGTATTGTTAATACAGAACGGACCAGGTTTGCAGGCATATCAGAAGTCAAACATCCCACAGTTTACTGCACAGTTTATAGCACTATGAGACAGGATAACACAACGCTGTAAAGTTATCAAGGCTGCAATTATTTTATCTTTTTGCAGCAACAATTGCAAGAGGGAAGAAATGCAAGTTTTACATCACAAAGTGATCAACAAAGCCAGAACTATGTGCTTGCTATTATGGTATTTAATTTAGAATTGTAAAACCTGACTAGATGATACTGCTGGACTCAACATTTTCCTTCAGCAATGCTGTAAGTCTTTTTGCATTTGCACCCCTGTTGTGGTGCCATACAGGCCCAGTTCAAATAACTGAACACGGAACAACATTTAAAATGAAAAACAACAACAAAAACAACAACTCTGCAGTTGCCTCAGGCCTCTTGACAGGCTAAATCTATCAACGATTTTATTAGGCAGCATATCCTCATTTAGTGAACATTTTCAATTTCATTGATTATTTAGATGTTTACCTGTTTGAGACACCTGCTCGAAACATTTCCTTCAGAATGTATGCTTCAATAACTGCTCTCTTGGGGAAAGGATGATTCAGCGCAACTGTTCACATCATATGTGACTCTAATCCAATATTACAAACAGCTGGGGGCAACATCAAATCGGTGATGACTTAAACTGAATGTTACATGTTTTTAAATATGAACAAGACATTACATATAGAAGCAGAGAGTGCTGTTTAGCATAAGGTGTGTATTAATACGCATGAACACGGCCTCTGCACCTGGCTAAAAATAATGGGAAACATGCAGAGAGAAGTCCAGCTCTTATCACAGTGGGGCAAAAGCAGAACAAAATGTACAAATGTTTTGTTACCTGTTACTTTCTCGCAGTGGTTCGCTGCCCTTCCGCCAAGAGACCACGCCCCACGGAGACATCTTGGGCTTGCACTCGATGAGCACGTCTCCTCCTACCTTCACTAGCGTCTGGCTCCTCAGTTGGTTGTGAGAGAAATCTGGGGCAACAGCTGAGACAAGAGCAGCATGTTAAAGCAAGTGTTTGTAAAAGCCTCACATCTCCTTTCCTCCAAATGATCTCTGATTATTTCTCTGATGTTACATTTACTGTTTCTCCGATTATGTTTCAACATTTTCTAAAATGTGGTTATAAATGAATTCTATAATTGCCATGGATAATTCACTTGATTATATTTTTTACAGCCTGAATAATTAGTAATCAGAAAGTCAAAAAGTGATGGCCATACTGATATTGTAAGGTTGAAGACGGTACTTTGTTATTTTAGAAATTATTCAATCCTACATAAGAACAGTCCATTGTTATAAACCATTATATATACTTGTATAAGCCCTTTTTCAAAAGGTGTGCAACTGTCCAATACTGTCGCTTACATTATTCTTTCTTAAATCTCTACTCGAGTTCGCCTAGTATGCTCGTCTGTGTTGAGCCTGGTTGCTATCAGCAACATGATCAAGATGAGACATGCTGGAGGATGAATAGTGAATGAGAGCTGCTGCTGGTCCAGAGTGGACAGTGACAGGCTTGACAGGGCAGCTGGGCGAGGCTGGTGAACAGAGCAGCCCTGGCATACATCACTGTCAGCCGGACCCGTTCATGGTATAATTAATGCTTTTCAATTAGAGGCCAATAAAGGAGAGGCCGAGGGTCATCTGACAGCTTTGAGCAAAGGAGGAAGACGGGAAAAACTTGAGAACAAGTACGGACAAATAAATGCTTGCGCTCATGTTTCCATGCCAACTCACACACTGTATGCACGCACAAAGCCAGCATCTTACCTATAACTCGGAGCTCTGCATTGGAGTAGACTTCGCCGTGCTTATTTCCAGCTACACACTGATACATTCCTGTGTCAGTCAGGGTCAGACGACTGATTGACAAAGCCCCGTTGGCAACCTGTATGCGCTCCTATGGAGATAGAGACATGCCTTTAATAAGCCTTATTCCCAATGCTCATCTACATAAAAACAGCCAACCAGTGGGCCAGTGAATTATGGTCTGGAAGTGACAGACATGGCAATAAATCTAGGATTTCATCACTAATGGAGGGAAAGGCTTGGGTGGATGGAGGCAGGCTAGCAGAAAATGACCCTAATCAATCTGCATGTTTATGAGAGTGAAATAAAACCGTGCCCTATTTATATCTCTGACTGCACCACAGGGCCTGTTTCCCCTTCAGCAGGAGGAGGGGATAAGAGAGGAAGTAATATCCGAACATCTGAGGTATACGTAATGCATTGAGCAAATTGCTTTTCTGATAGGAATGCCACATACTGTACATACCAAGAGCTGTATGATCATGTTGTACCTCCCATTCACATGTTCTGTTTTTGCCATCCAGCAGAAGAAATCTTGCTCGTCACTGAGCCATCAAATTACGATCTACTGAAGGACAGCTGGGCCTGATAAACTAGACCCTCAGTTGGATCAGTGCATCAGCTGAGCATTTAATCCACATATACGTTTATCTCTCGAACTTTCTCACTCAACACTTTCACCACAGTATTAAATCCTTGAGCAGTTTTCATACATCTTTTTGCAGCCGTGTCAGGTTCTGCCTCCTCGTGCCCTTCATCTCCTCTGTTTTCCTCGGGCTCACCCGTAATATCATTAAAACCCATTTCCATAGGGGTGTCTGAGCGGCCTGAACTCCAGTCGCGGGGGATTAAGGTACTGTCACATAAAAAGAGAGACTGTCCTCACTGAAAGATCACAAACTAATCCTGTGTTTGAGCAGGTTGTGCCTGAATTTCCATAACGCTCTGTGGCTCTGGGTGTGCAGGGGCGAATATCCCTGCTGGCGAGGGAGGCAAATGATGGCGTATATCAGTCTGTGCATGGAAAGCACTCCCGTTTACAGCTGCTATTAATTAAGCATGACATTCCTCTCAAATCAGCAGTTTCTCATGCAGGGACCTGGGGGGACCATCTGTACGCCTTATGCTGAAGGATAATGATTGGCAATGTCATTTTCCAACAACACTGGGTTGATTGGTTTGATATAAAGCTGCAGAGAGATGTAAGAGAATGAACTGCATTAAGGAATGACTTGTATGGTTTACCGAAGTAAGCTCCTCGGGCTTGAATGCTGTCTACATTCATGTTCCTCCGTATTAGTAATTATTAGAAGAGTTTGTAAGAATGATGAAAAATTAAACATGATGCAAATTTGAACAAGACACATTTTATTTTTCCTGATCAATCAACTAGGATTTTTTTCTTCTCTCTCTTTTTCGAACATTGTGATGTAACAGAAGCAAAAAAAACAACAAACAAGTCAAGTGAAAATGCTTTTGATCTGACAAGCTGGTTCTCTTGAACAATAAAAGAAAAAATTCCCTTCAGGGTTCAACAACAAGAAATTATTAGTGCTCACCGGGGTAGAACAGTGAAAAAAATATAATTTTACACAGATAGTAGATCAATCCACTGTACAAGCCTGAATAAGAGAGAATTATGAGTAGGCACAACTATGCTCAACAGTAGCTTTTTAACAACAATAACAAAAGCTCTGAGCTGAACTTGTTTGCTCCACCTGAGCTTGAAAAACCAGGAGAGGTTGAGATAAAAGAAGAATAACATCATTCCTGTTGTAGTGGACGGTATTAAGTCATGCATTGCTGAAATACAAAGGCTTTGACATTTTCTGAAAGAAACAACCTCAATTTAAGTACGCAACTGTGCGCCATCTGCGTGGTGGTCCCATACTCCTTTAAGTGGACTAAATCCTTTTTCATGGGGGAGTTTCCCTTTAATTGCACAGCCACTTAATCCTAAAGCCATTGTCAACAAAACAGCAGAGTGAAGTCCTTCAATGAAAACGGCTACAAGAAACAGAAACATTCCAATAAATCATTGCTCTTCCATCAAAGAGTGGTCATAAAGAGCATCAGAATCTGTAAGGCCGCATGTGAAACAGTCAGACAGGTGGAACACAGCGGCATGTTAACTGGCTGTCTGACAAAGAGCCCAAAACTTGTGAATTCAGCTTGAGAGGTGCTATTATTAGAGTAAAACACTAGAAATAGTTGAGCTTCTTAAATATTTTAAATGACTGACACTGAATAATTGAATGCACATATATTCAGCTATATATATCATGACCTCTTTGAAATCTACTGTATGGTGTCCACAGCTTTCTCCAGCAGTTAACCTATAACTTTTCTCATATTTTCATATCGATTGCTCTATTTTCAAAGTAAGAGCTGTCAGCAGACATAAGTTTCAGTGAACTCTACAATCAAAAAGGTCGCGATTGATTGACTGTAATAAATAACAACAAATGGTGCATCCTTTTCCCACTGCTCCTTACATCATTGACCTTTCCCTCTTCCACTCATTAAGCCACAGTGGTTAATGGTGGCATTTCAAACAATGTAACACCTTCTCTGATTAATCCATTCACCCATGCATTTGGAATAGATCGCTTAATCATGTCTATGTTAAGGAGAAATATTCCACACCGTCACTGTAACCTTTAATCATACATTCATTGCTTTGAATCCAGATGGATGAGTGTGGAGAGGTGCAGTGGTAGTTTTGCTTGATAAACACTTTTTTTTCCGTTTAAATGTATTCAGTTCAGAGTGAAATAAGAAAAGAGGAGGCGTAAAGTCACATTAATAAAAGAAAAAACATCTGACTAAAATGCCCATCACAATGAGGCTGATATTTACTTTTTTTAATAAACCACCTTATAAAAGATACAGCAATGTGATTTGTTTCACACATAAAAACAGATATGTTGTCTTGTTTTCTAACAAAAAAACACAAGAGTGCTGTTATTGTACCTTCTAACAGGTTTTGATAAAAATGTTTGCCACCGGCCGAACAGATTGTTGATTATTCTTCCCTGATAGCAAGCCAAATCTGTGTTTTATGAGAAAGAGGCTTTTGCTTTGCTGGGTGTTGCCTTCAGTAACTAACAACAGACTGGCTTCTTTCCAATGACATGTATAACATTCAAGTACTGATCAATATTCTCTGGTGTGTTTGTTGTTTTTTTTGCATAATGAAGCAAATTAACATAATGCCTGTTTACTTATAAGGTGCATGCTGTGCTTGAGTGTCCAATCAATCTTTTCCAAACAACCAGGCCAAAGGATCCGATATAATAATCCAATACGATGAAGGAATATTGAATCATACTTCTCCAAATGCCAACAACAGATCTCAGTTAAAGTTAGACAGACAAGTAAGCTGGTTAGAGCCATAATAGGCTCATCTCTCATCATCATATCCATAACTGGAACTCAAAAAGGGCAGGGACTAGAATAAAAGTAGGATATACAGTGTTTATACAAAGATTCATACTTATTTGTCTTTGATGGCAAAGGATTAATAACTTCACTTGGTGGAGAAAGATTTAACAGAAGATTAAAGTAGCTCTTACATCACTGTGCTTTCCAGACGAGCATTAAATACTTGGCCTGTTTACAGTTTAGTCCTCCAGCTCAGAACAGCACCAACTCACTGCCTAATTCCTTCAAAATAAATTCTGTTTTTGCAGTAAATAACATAATGCATTGCCACACAGTAGGCGCTGTCTTGTAATGAGAAAGACAATAAAGTGTGGTAATTAGTCAGGAAAGCTTCAACAAACAGCACAATAAAGCTTTGAAAATATAGTTCATGGTTGCACACATTCTTCATTCAGCAGAACTGGGAGAATCACCTGTGCCAAAGCACCTGCTGCAGGTCTAACCTTGAAAGCAGAGCTTTTTCTTCATTCCTAAAGACATGCTAGGATTTGGCAGATCTCACCTCTGCAGACTCCAGGTTCTCTCCATTTTTCATCCACCTGTAAGACGGCTTTGGCTTCCCTGTGGCTTTACACTCCCACACCAACGAGTCATCAATGAGCTTCTGGACATCTTGGGGTTTCTCAATGAGATGAGGAGGGGCTGTAAGGAATTAACAAATTAGTAGTGGCATAATTCCACTGAGATTAAAAATTCTATTTTAATTTTCCAGTTTCTCCTCTTTTAGTCACTGAAATGACTGTAAACGGTGCATTTCTGTGTGACTATCTGCTAGAACCCACATTAAAGATAAGGGGAGTTGATAACAATTTTCATAAACTTATTATGGCCGCCTTCAACTATTACTAGGGTTATCAAAGTTAACACCAGAATAACGCGTTAAGGTAAATTCCTTTTAATCCCTTTAATTTTATTAACATGCAATTAACACACGCAAGTTTTCTATGACCCTTGGCCCACCCTGTAGTTTGGGAGCAAAAAATTAGGAAGCGTTGCAGCCACCACCATAGACATATGTACAAGACACATAACTTAAGACAAGAAAGCTTAAGTGGAGGACTAAGTCTATATTCTGGACAGTATTTGCTGTAGTCTGTGTCACACTGGGACACTATTATAAGGTTACAGGTGGGAATTAGCAGCCATAGCGCCTTGAACTGCTCCTAGTTTGTGCTGCTCAGTGGCAGTCAGCTGTTACCTTTTCAGTTAGCTCTGTTAGCACACTGTACCTCACTTGTATCACTCTGTAACACCATTTTCTGACACCATGTTGTACTCTGTATTATACTGGGGCACAATTATGGTGTGGTCTGACTCCTGAATGTAGGGTGAATGTTTAATATGACACTTATGACTGATAGTTCATAAGTTACAGAGATGAGGTTGAAGGTGTTGTTGCTGTTGCTCATAGAAGCAATAACAGGCACGAGCAATTGAGCATTCATCACAACAGACTTAACACAGCAGAGCACAGAGTGCTCAATCAAAATATATCACAGTATTTGTCATGGTTTTGGATTGCTGCATATACAAGAAAAACATTTGCATAAAGCAAGCATATTTGTCTGCTTTAATGTGGATGAGAGTATTGAAAACTCGAAAAATATCCCTTCAAGGTACATTTAGAAATAAAAAAAGTGTGATTAACTTGCAATTATTCACAAGTTAACCATGGATATCATGCGATTACTCGCAATCAAATACTTTAATAGATTGACAGCACTAATTATTACCAATGCTCACGCCAATTAGAGTTATTAAGAAGTCGTCAGAGCTTTGTGTACTTTCTTTAACCTGGGTTTCACCTGTCAGGCTACATACAGAATGCACTAACAGTTTTATTCTGATTGTTTTTGAGGCTGTATACAGCATAAGAGGAAAATGCAAGTAACTGTTCAGGGCATACAAACTTTCTATATTTCAGATTTTAAAAAGACCATACAGTCCTCCTTACAATACTTTCAGTATTTGCTAAAGAGACACTAGAACTGAGCAATAGTCAAAGACAAAGCAGAAAAGTGGATAGTTGATCGATGGATCAATACAATGTTAATCGACTAAGCAATTAGCATTAACTTGTTTGTTGTTAATGTTTTACAGTATTACATGTACCTCCACATGTAACTGAGGATAATTTTTTGAATTTTATTAAATTGTAATCAATCAATTAAATATCTAGGATAATAGCCTAAAATTAGGTAAATTTCTTGTGTAACCATGCATCAAACCATTTCTCAGAAGTGAAAGCAGCTTTCAGTCTTAATTTCTCAGTGTGCTTTTAGTAGAAGAATAGGGAAAAAGACCTAATCCATATACATCAGAAAGGCTACTGGTACCATGAAAACCCTTGCTTTGATACAATATCAGTAAATGAGGGTTAATTACACAGGAGGACAATTGATTTTTGCTGTGTCATGCAAGTAACTCAAGGTTAGTTTAGATTAAGCCAAAATAAAAATGGTATATACAACTAGATCCATAAAGCTCTTTGGGCAATGTTCCGTTCTGTCTAAATGATGTGTAGGTTAAGCTGCTATTATGCTGTATCACACTAGGCCAGTGGCAGGACAAGAGTAATGCCTGACCGCACCTTTCTATTCCGCAGACCTCACCCAATGCCACACTCAAGGACTGACCTTTGTGGAGGTTTCTCAGTAATAGTCCAAATCCTGCTCTAATTGGTTTCTGCTATACAGTATTTGCCTTTGAGCTCAATAACACAAAGAGCAATTTAATATCTTCCAATATCTCTGTGCATTACAACTTCAGCTCCATGTTGTCAATGTGTAAGCTGGGCTGTGTGTGTGTGTGTGTGTGTGTGTGTGTGTGGGTGTGCGTGTACGTTAGGATGTTCAGAAACACGGAGCAAAGACTGATAAAATGAGCAGGATGCAGCCACCAAAGGCAGGTATTTGTGCAGTTTTGTGCATTATGTTCATGTGATTCCCACACAGATTCAATATCAAAATCCAGAACAGTATTAAAGAAATATTTGTATTGGTGGATCATGAGCCATACTATAGGCCTCTGAGTTCCCTACGGCAGCCAAGGCAGTGGCACAAGGTTGTCTGAGGCCATTAACACTTAACTTGTGTGGAGGCCTTGCTGCTGCAGTCTGTGTCAACAGTGAAAAAGTCATAATTTCCTGTGTCTGAAAGCTGCCGCAGAAAAGAGACACATACTCTCAAACTATGTGATGTTAAATAAATGCTAACCCTTTTTGTTATTGTACTCGCTTGATTGTAAAAAAAAACAAAGGTACAAAATAGTAAGCTAATTTATTCACATTAAAGGGATAGTGCACCCAAAACTGAAAGTTTAGTCGTTATCTACTCACACTCATGCCAACAGAAGGTTGGGTAAAGTTTTTTAGTCCACAAAACTCTACTGCTGTTTCAGAGGAGAAAGTTGTGGCAGTAATCTCCAAAGCAATGAAAGCGAATGGTGACTAGGTTTCAAATGCTAAAAAAACACATAATAAAACCATAAAATGCCTGTATACTGCTTTTCTGAAATAATAGTGTCCTGATGCTTTGACATGCCAAACGACACTGACGCCATGTTTTTAGCCTCACTGTTCACTGTAACCTGTTGCTCCTAACGCGAGAGCTGTGTTCACGAGCACACACCATCTGGATCTTGCACAGCAGAGCAAGAAGAGACCAACAAGAGCTCACATTATCTGCAGACCTGTGTTTACATGCTACCCTGGTGCCAGCAGCAGATACCAGGGCTCAAGACTTTCTCAAACTTGACCTTTAGACTGTGTGTGTGTGTGTGTGTGTGTGTGCACGCATGTGAATGCAGAGCTACAGGCTACAGTGAATAGTGAGGTTAAAAATATTGTGTCGGCGACATTTTTTCAAAACAACTTGCCATGTCTAGGCTTTACCACACTTGGATTATTCCAGACAAGCAGTATGGAGGTATTTACGATTTTATTATGTATTTTATTTATGTTTACATCCTGGTCACCATTCTTATTTGCGAGATTACTGCAATGACTTTTTCCTGTGAAACTCCAGCAAAAATTTCACTAAATATTCTCCTGAGGGTGATTATTAATGAATTTTCATTTTTTGAGTGAGCTATCCCTTCACTGTATTTTCAAGTCAATGTGAGCTCTATTATCAAGCTGTTCACCTAACCATGTGCCAGTGTGCCTTCATGTGCTCCTATGTGTGTGAACTCAACTGGAAAGATGGTAGACGTTTACTCTATAAGACTCCACCTTCACCTGTCATTAAGCATCACATCCATTCATGCTTCCGCAATCCTCCATCGGTACTTGTCCCACCCACTGCATCTTTCAGGGCTGCATTTTTGTTGTTGGCGGTGTATTTCTCCAGGCTGCCAGGGTCCCTCACTCTATCCCTCGCCCGCTGCGAATGTATCTACTCTCAGTCAACGTTTATCAAATGAAAGCAGGCAGCCCATCTCTGGCCACACTGGGCCTCGTGCGCATACAATCAGAACAAACGTCAAGTGGCTAGAGCAGAGGAGAGATGGGTATTTGCCTTATCAGTGAAATCACCACGAGATAATTCAGCCATAAGTCCACAAATACAGAGATGTGAATACAATGCAGGAAAAATAATCTGTCAGAGCTTTGCATTTACTTTCCCGCTGAGTAATATCAACATAAACGAGTGAGAAAACGGCCATTTCTTTTCCAAGCTTTTCATTCAGACATGGAAATGTAACAAAACAACATCTTGTCTTTGCCTTGAGCAGCGGTTTAAAGCTATCTCCTGTTCAGAGTTATGAAGAAAGACTGAGGTTAATGCACCCAAAGTTGGGAAAATTTACTATAAATCATATAATTATAAGTTTAATTTCACCTTAAGCTTAAAACAAAAACTGTGATTATAAAGCCTCAGTGCAGTTAATGACTTACTTTTTCAGTTTATTAGTACAAAAATAAGAGATGGAAAAATTAAACGTTTAAAAAACACTTTTATAAATTTAAACACATTATTCTAATTGTAATGGAATTTAACACAGGCAACATTTTTGCATCTTGTTACAACATTTATGGAGTGATATGGTTAAAGTAAAAAACATTTGTTTTGCCCTGTCTGCCACAAAGTCACGCACCCTTCTCACTGTAGCTACTTCAATGTGGAAAAAAAAAAAACTCTTTTTGACTCCCCCATTGGCTTACACTGCTGACAAATGTCTCAAAGGTTTAAATCAAAGGAGGTTCAAAATAAGACTACAGATTTTTATCACCTGCCTGCAGATAGCAGGGCAGAGAAAGGGAGAGAGGGGGAGGGAGAGAGAGAGACAAAGAGAGAGAGAGAGAGAGAGAGAGAGAGAGAGAGAGAAAGAGAGACTTACCGACTGACAAACGTCAAAAATCAGAGAGGAGCCACAGCTCTAAAGGACAAATAAAGCCTTGGAGGATCACTGCGTGCTCCTGGGCTGTTAAGGCTAAGAGCTTTCAGGGCTGTTGTAAATAACAGCAAATTGATTAATGCCACAAATCAGTTACTTTTGACAGCTGGCACAGCGTGACTTTACGAGATTTCTCTGATGGTGGATATTGGGATGATATGTCAGAAACTAGGTGTGACTCTGTGACAATACATGAGTCATTACCCACTTCCAATGGATCCAGATGCTGCGGTGCGGATTATGTCCCTGACATATGTGCCACTGGTCTATGTATAGTACATTTAACAGCTTTGATCTCCAGTCAAGTTGGATGTCAATCATGATGCCATCTGGTGGAACCAAATACAAGGCTCACCAACAAGGTCGTACCCAAGGGCTCAGCCTCATCCGCATCACTCCTTTAATCTGGATCAAAATATTAGAGGCATCATGGCTGACAGCCTTTAATCATTTTGACGTGCCTTTAAAAGGAGCCTCCCTGCTAATGCATGCCACATGAGCCTGTGCTGATCGCTGCTGACTGCTTTATAAGACCAGTTGTGTCTGCTGTTGCTCCTCTTAGTCTAAGCAGGTCTGACAGATGTGGTGCATACTGGTCAAATATTCATGCAAGTCAGGATCACCTACCGTAGAAAGAGAGCTTTCCTTTCACTGTGTTCATTCCCCGAGAGTTTTCCGCCACACACTCA
Source organism: Naso thynnoides (assembly GCA_029783665.1). Classification (NCBI taxonomy): domain Eukaryota; kingdom Metazoa; phylum Chordata; class Actinopteri; order Acanthuriformes; family Acanthuridae; genus Naso; species Naso thynnoides. Next base: position 29,041,259 of record JAQLOL010000012.1, on the reverse strand, counting down.
TATGTGCCGGAATCCTCCTGCTGGAAATATGGGATTTCCAAAACACCACTGGCTTTCCTCATGTCCACTTTCCTGGGGAAGGGGACACCGTCCACTCTCCTCCAGTTTATGGATGGTACTGGGCTGTAAAAGGGACACAGACACGTTGGACCCGCTGAAGTCACAGCTTTCAATTTTTTTGCTTTACTTATCACTCAGAACTGAAGTGCAGATTCTGATCTACTTGAAGATTATTTAAGGCTTGGCACCAATTAGAAGAAAGCTGTTATTTCTTAATTTATGTAGAGTGAAGATCAGTTTTGTGTAGAACATTTTGTGTTATACAAATTTAAAAATATTTTCTGATAGTATTCACTAATATAATAATAAAAATAATGATAAATAATACTCAGTGGGGATAAAATGCCAAATCTAGAAAAGCATAAAAATGTCTCAACCATTCCATTATCTATACATACACAGCCTAATTTTATCCCTCAGTGCATTAAATATTAGGATTAAATAATTTTATTAAAATAACAACATTTGAGGCTTTTCTTCATTTAAGGTTCAATTTCAGCTGTTTGACAACAGAAATTAATGCTTACAATTGCTACTCCACCATAATATTTCTGAAGAGAGTTAAAGAGGCCTCTAAAAAAAGGTGTTTTGTTCCTTGGTAAATTGCAATAATATTACAAATAAGAGAATTAAGTACACCAGTAATCTTACTTATTACCGTGCACTGTGTTAGGGCTTCAGTACATTGTGCTACAAAAACTGACATTTTTATGTTGGAGTTTTACACCTCAACATGTTCCTTCTCATTTCCAAGTTGTGCAGTCTGGCTTGAAACACACGAGGATTGCAGCAAAATAGTGAAACACATTAAAAAATATCCTCGCACTCTTCTGGTTACATTTTCCTTTCATATGCTAGAGAGCATGTTGAGCCTCTGAGTAAGAGTGGGCTTACTTTCCCAGAGCGAAGCACTCCAACTTTACTGTGGATCCTTTGGCAACGTGAACAACCTCTGGAAACTGAACTTCAATCTTTGGCTCATATTCACCCATCACACCTGAAAGAGAAATGCAAATGAGCATCAGTGTCGGTGAAAAAAAAGTTGTGCTTTTAATCTTTAACTTGAACTTCACAACTTAGGCCTAAAAAAGTATATAAAGACTCAAGTTGTGGCTTCTGCTGTTGCTACACAGTTAGGCTACTCAAACCCTTTTCAAGCAAAGTCCTCTTTTTACCATGAACTGAAATGTTTTTTGACTTCCAACACTGTACGATCTAAGCAGCAGAAACATACTGTGCTCTCAGTGCTGTCATAGAATGCTCTCCCATAGAAAAGAATAAGAAAAAATCCAAAACACAGCTTTTCAGTGGACATGCAGCACTCTGATTTTGAGTGAAAAAAGAAAAAAAAAACAACTTTGAGAATTCATAGACGGTTTGAGCTTTTACATCCAGATGAGTTTCATCTTGTTGTAATGCTAACAGCTATGAACCAGAAAATGGGCCCATAAAATCCCCCTGGGTACCGCTACTGTGTCTACAAAGCATCCCATTCACTGTCAGTGAAGCAGCTCCAGTGGATTATAATATTGCTGCTGTGCATGCTAAAAATCTCTGGATAAAGCAGCAGAAGGGGATGTGGGCTCTCTGCTGTTCTAGCTTTGGGAGAGACTTATTCATAAATCAGGACTGTGATGCTTCACATCGTTGGGAAAGTGTGAGTGCGATTTTTTTTCCTCCCCTTAAATGACACTGAGGTAAATTATAATAATGAATTTGTAATTGGGCATACTTTCATTTCACCTAGCTCTGCCAAGTCTGGGTGCACAGCACGGTATTTTAAGCACCTCTCATCCACCAGTGTAACAACAGATTTATCCCATCACTGTAATTCATGGCTGTGTTGCACAAATAGCTCTGGAGATGGAGGAAACAGGCCAATTTCATCTTGTTGATTTGGTGAGGCATGTGTTATCAGGATGGCTCCCTGAGTGACTGTGAAAGCTAATTCAGATCCTTATCACAACTGTCTTATACTGGAATGTAACCACAGCACTATCACCCATCTTAAGCAGACAGGTAGAAGTGGACAGGTAATTGTCTCATACCATAACCTTTTGTGGGGGACACCTGTTCAATGTGCACGCCTGCACCCACCTACCCAAGCCCCTGTGATTGTGAGGCATGGGCTGATGTCTGCTGCTAGACCCACTGCCTTGGTTGAATAAAGCAATAATGAAAAAAGAAGGAAGGATGGAGGAAGGGAAGGTCCTCGGGAATTGCTTGAAAAAACGATTGTAAATCACACAAGCTATTGGCAAATCTGTTTCCCCTTCAACACCTGATTGAAGAATATTCAGAATTTATTTCCATAATATACTTCAGAATGACTATCTACTCTAAATTTAAATTATATATATCAAGACTATTAAGTGCTTAAAGCATAAACAACAAAATAAACAGTTTCTTTCTTTAACCTAGATTTGAATGTCAGGTACTTTGGGTAAGAATTAAAGAATGTTAGCTAGTTCTTACGAAAAACATTGTAAGAATTAGCTAAAGTATGTTTATGTATTCATTTTTTATGCTCAGCCTCTGGTCTTCAAAGTCCCTAGCTGGCCTCGATCACACACACACACACACACACACACACACACACACACACACACACACACACAGCAGAGCTAAATGAACGCATTTAAAGTGAAGTGGGGAAAACCTGATTGTAAGCACAGTGTTATAACACCTTAATTAAATTTCCCCTATTTATCCTTAAATCATGAAATTAAACAGATTAATAAAAACAATGAAAATCAATCTAAAATGCAGTTATAAGCAGATATTTAAGTGTTTGATGCTGATTGGTTAAGAAATTAATGAGCAATGAACAAATGCTTAGCTTATACAATGATAAAGTTAATTAGGAGCAAACCATAAATGATCTTAAAGTCATTGTTAATATTTAATTTTAAAATATTAATATAAAATATTTAATACTCAACATTAGTTTGTCACTGATATACTGGCAAATATGCTAATAAGTAAGGAGAAGACTAATTTTTTTCTTCCAAATAATTATTGTATCTTTCAGGAAAAAAATAATATAAAATAATTATGTTTACGTTTATGTGTTATCAATTTTTTACTTTTAAATGTCCAAAGGTACCAGGCTCAGATATCATTATCACACAGGCTGTAATTGTTTTTATGCCTGCAGAAAATGACTTGAACATGTGCAATAACAAAACCAAATGACTGCTATCCTGTTACTACACCAGTAATGGATGCTACGAGAAACTAGAATTGTAAACAACGACAACAAAAAAATTAAAAAACAAACAAACAAAAAAAAACAACTCAGCACTGAGCAGTTAGTGTTTATATTTTAGTTATAAATGCAAATGGGGGGTTGAAATAAAGCACAATATTCTTTCAGGTAACGAAGCCAAACAAATTAGTTGGATCCAACATGATATTCACTCCGTTTTTTTCATTGCACAAGATCAGCTGTATAATTGGAGGACAAGAAAGACTTTTCTAGGGAAAATAACATTTAGCTTCATATTTCTTTTACTGCATTGCATTAGATATGGCAAGAAGCACACTTTGAGTACAGAAGCCCACAATTGGATTACTCGCTGACAATGACCTTTCCTCTGGAGTGCCTTGATAAGGCCAGCCTTAAGCATCAGCTCCACATGTTAAAGGACATGCAGAAATTAGCAAAGAAAGAGATAATTAACCTTTGAGCTTCATTTGTATTCCTTAAAACCATTTCCCACTTGTCCCACTTTTAGGTACAAGTAAAGCAAGTTTGGTTTCTTTTTTATCATGACTAGGTCCGCAACAAACTTTCAATAAATGAAGGAGCCACATTTTAAGTCATCGTAAAATGAGAAGACAAACCGATCCAGAAACACAATGAAAACAGCAAGAAGTACTTTTTGCTTAAACAAAAATGTAATTATATTATAATAGTAATATAATAATTGATTTATTATTAAAATATAACTCACAGACAAACATTCACTCACTTTGCTTTTGTGAAGAGGGATATTTTTCATAACTGTGTGGGGAATTGCAGGTCTTTTTAGTTGGAAGTGGATTTTTTTCAAGTCGTCTGTAAAATATAGGCCTAATGAACAGTGTAAAAACATTAACATATTAATGATACATGTTGTAAGGGCTCACCATCAATGCGAAGCACTAGTGGGGTGGGTGGACCCTGCACTCGGGTCTTTGTGACGGTGTTGGTCACCACACAGGTGTAGTTGCCAACATCTGAGGGCTCCACTTTAGCGATGAACAGATTCCCTGTCTCCTGTGAGATGAAGCGACGATTATCCTGCTTCACAAACGTCGGGTACTCATTGAAAATCCAGGAAAATATGAGATCTGTTGATAAAGAAGGAAATGAGATTTTTTAAAAAATTGATTTGCTGTTCTTTGGAAGGGGTCATGAAACAAGAGAGACGTATGGGACACATTCTGGTTTTGCCAGTGGTGTGTAGAAAGTTTTAGACCTGCTGAGGGTGATTAAGTTACATTACACTAGGGTGAAAATTGCTGACAGAATCTGCGAAAGGTTCTAACTTCAAACAACCACTTTTCATGTGGATGAAGTCTGTGTATTGGGATAAGAGAGACACTGGGGGAATCTGATTTCATGAGAAATTTCATGAGAAGTCCCCCCCCCGCTATTATTTAAAAAAAATTAGTAACAGAGAAAGACCACAACAACAAAGAGCATGGTAAACTTTTAATTAATTCAAGCCATTGTAATGAAAGTTTAATTAATTCAAGCCATTGTAATGAAAGTTGTTTTTTTTGGGGGGGCTTTTAGAACTTTTCTGTAGATAACTGCTGCAGCACTGTCAGCCAATTATTCAGGAAAAGAGCTACTAACAAATACACAGTAAATAATCATTAGTTATTGGTTATATGTCATTTAATAGGTAACTGTTTCAGAATTCATAAAAAATAATGATGACAATTAGGTATAGAGTTTGTTAACTGACAGTTTCACATATAGGCTACTCTGCTGAGCAATAAGATACTTGCTCATCAATATAATGCCCAGCGGCTAGTTTTCACTACCTTTATTTCAGATATCAGTTATTGATTGTACCTATCAGTTCCTCAAAATGAGTCATTATGTATAAGGCATAACATTTATTTCCCATTGTGTGATATGTAGTAAGAGTACATGAAAACCTGACCCTCATGAGAACATCACATAAAGGTGGTGTAACACATTTACAGTCAAATTCTGCATCACTGTTTGAAATAACCCTGCCTATTTAACATTATGTTAGTAATTCTATTTCTCATAATCAACAACAAGCCCTTTTTCTGTCTATTTAAGCCATCTAGCAAGAGGAGTTGCTGTTCCATTTAGGAAAATCTTGGTTCGAATGCAAAACAAGAGCCAGCATTTTCTAAAAGACATCTCAAACCGCCTCAGAGAGATTAGCCGCAGGTTAACTTTATTAGTAACAGAAAGAAGAGCATCAGGATGGCAAGTACCTGTCAGGCTGCTAAAATCAATAAAACAGAGTTGGAGTTTAAATGTCAGCCCTTCCCCAAAGTCCTGTAATTGTGTTAAGTGTATTTCAAAATCAGAAAAACACACTTTTTGAAGTCTTGAGATAGATTTACCAAAGTCTGTTTGTCTCAATCTTCTTTTTTTCCATCTAATTGAAGCTGGATGCTAATAAACACCTACAAAATAAAAATCCCTACAGCAAATGTGCTGTGATTTAGCTGTAGTATCAACGTGGTCCCTACATTTCCATCAGTTTTTTTCAAGACAACCTTATCAATGGCTTCCAAAAAGATGTAAAACTACAGTGAACTCCCCTCATGTTAATGCTAATTCTTTCTGTATTCTATACAACTTGGAGAAGCCACATTAAGACAGAGGACTTAGTTTGTTTATCTGTTTTCTCAGACTTACACTTAAACATCATATATATTTCTAAGAAACAAAAGAATGATGGACTATGACAGCAATAAAATTAAGTAATAATGGGGCTCAATTAACTTGGTCAGTAATCCAATGTAGTGTAAACCACAAAGTGTTTAGACTCAATAGATTCTTCGCAAAAACTGTGAACAATGGGTTTAAACTAATGAAAAATGATCAATATAAAATGTTTAAAACCTGCTGTCAATCATTACATCACTGTTAGCAGTTCCATCATTTAACCTCAGACATCATGTCTGCTGTGGTTTCACATATCGGAGGTGTGATGCAGAAATGATTGCGATCAGCTATCTGAGAAATGAATTTGAACCTCATTTCTCAACCTGCTCTTCCGCCATTTGAAGAAGTGACACCATATGTGCTCCACATATGTGAAGTGAGAGAAATACTAATTTTGTCATATACTATTTGGAATCTTAAGCCTTCATTTATCTCACAGCAGCTGTAGTAATGAAGTGGCACAGCAGATCAGGGGTCCTCCATAGCTCAGGCTGGTTAATATGAGAACTACTCCTGGATAAGTTCTTCACATTATTTATGTCAGCTCATCATACGAATGCTGTGACATAATGCTCTGCTCTGGAGCTTTGCAGCCAGTCTAACTGACAGGCATGTACTTTTTTCCTGCTGAGCTTAATCAAACTCTACCACTTGTTAACGGGCCCACAATTAACCAAAACAGTCTTGGAGGAACCTTCTCTTTGCCTCCCTGCGCAGCTTGGCCATTTATCACAGTGTGATCCCATGCTCCTGCTGGCTGAAAGGAGCAGGTACTGTACTTCACTAGAAACGACGGAGGCGGCTGATCAGCACCATTTGGTGCTTGGGCTTATGATTTTGGCTGCTGTCGTGTGGAGCAGAGCACAGAGTGACAGCACAGCAAGATGTCCATGGGGACAAGGGACACTTCAAGGCAGGATAAGACATGTTGTTTGTGTTTGTTTCCTCTCCAATGCACTTGGACTATGGCTGCACCTGCTCTCGTTCTATGTTTAAAACCCACATGGCTACATGGCACAACATGAGCTGCTGAATGCCGCAGAGAGCAACAACATAATGAGATAGCTCACACAGCTGGCTGAACAGTCTTCACAAAATCATCCAGGGCATTGATTTTATGGGTTACACAATGCACCCTGGTATAAAAACAGGACATCTCTAAAATAAATTGTAGAAGGAAACCAGTTGCCCAGACATAGCATCTCAATCACTGCCATGGTAACAGCAAAGCAGTCTTATTTGTGTTATGCCAATAGCAGCACGTAAGATCAAATGAACAATTCATCTTATTTTAGACAAAAGTTGGGAAAAAAAAGATGTTTCAAAGTCTTTTAGAAGCAGAAAATATACAATATCCTGATGTTGCATTATTTGTAAAAGAGTTGCTAAAGCTAAAAAGAGTTTGCTAAAAGGAGGAGAAAAAAATCCCTGTTATTTCTAAAACATGATCTGTTGCAGAGGCTTTCAGAAGTCCCTGAAGTCTTCTTTGTGGCTTCGCTCTAGGTTAAAGATCACTTTGCATAAGTCACAATGAATAAAGCTGCTTCACTCACAAACGGAGACCTGGGAGCAGCTTCAAAGGACAGGCTTCACTGAATATTCAAAGACTGAACAAGACATGCAAATCAAAAATGCCCATCTCCTTGCACAGTTAAGATCACACCCAGACTGATTTGTGATAATATAAAGATGGAGAATGAAGACAAAGATGGTGGGCAGTAATAATATCATCTTTTATGACAGCCTGAAGGGCAGAAGTCTATATCAACTACCGACACCTGTGGTTTGACACATCCTGTCAATCAAAATGTGACCCTACAGATACATGATTCATACAAAACTCCCTTCAGAACAATAACTATTGTAAAAATGCAACAACTGCGATATTCTTTCATGTATTTCTATTCTACAAAGTGAATAATTATCTTTTGGCAATGACCCTGAGGACACTGTCAAAACCCTGTTTGCTATTTTACAACCGTATTCTCTCTAGTCATGGCTGAATACCCTGAACATGTTTTAATGTCTTCTATCTGCATTAGAAGAAAAGCTGGCAATTTTTTTGGGTGGAAGTTTTTTAAAAACTTGACTATGAATATCTATGGTGATTTACTTAAGCGTAGGTCTACACGGAATTTTATTTTATGGGCACCCACATTATTTTTGTGTTTTTAAATTTCTGGCAGCTTCACTTAAAAATTCAAAATTGTTCAAATTCAAACATGATGAGTTAGATTCCCAGTCTGAGTAAATTAAGATATAAATGAATGCACAGAGAGTTGGAAAAATGTGCTAAAATGAAGATGTTAAAGTTGAAGCACTGGTTAAATGGAAATGCAGAAGTCAATTTAGTTTACTTACTACAGCTCAGTTAAACAAACAAACAACAACAAAAACAACAACAAAAAACAAACAAACAGCAGACTCATTTATAAACAACCAACACTGATGCTCAATGCCATTTTAAACTTTTACTCAATGTGTCAGATGGTGCAGAAACTGCATGTTATTATAATTTATTTTACTTTTATCATTGTTTTTATTTATTCTAGGATGCCACTTGGGTGCTTTTACATTTCTTAAAACATTGATTATTGTACACTATCCCTTTTTTCCAATCAAAGAACTGAACTGAATTAAAAAATCAAATCAATACATATCAAAAGAGTGGAGGTAGGAAGGACCACATGAGATCCTTTCTGGGGATAAGGCAGGTATTTGGCATTAAGTTTGAGAGATGAAAATATGGTCCTAACTGATGACAAAAAAGGTATTGATAGCCAGATGTTTTGGTCCAGAAATATTGTTAAAATCATTTTTTTGCTGGATATGTGTACATTTCCTTTAATTCAGATCAACAGTATTTTCAGACATTTCTACACTGCAAATACTTATGTCTTTTAAAACATCCCATCCAAAGTCTGTAATGTAAGTTTTGCTCACAATCTTATTTGCATCTAAACCCAAACCAATGAACCCTAGTGACATCATCTGTGTGAATCATTCAGAAAACATCTCCAAAGCCAAGAACATTCACTGGTATTACCAGCTAAATGATGCTCTTCATGACAGCAATGGTGCCCCTCAATTCCAGTATGTTCTTATTCTTAAAATAAACTGTGCATGTGACCATGACCTAACTGGTGCTATATAAATTGTGTACAGTGAAATCAAGAGTCTGATGGCCTCATTCAATTAATGCATGACAGGACAGGAAGGACACTGAGTTCAAATCCATCCTGTACATCTTGTCTATTTTACTGTTGAGTCATGGTGCATAAATATAGCATCATGGAAGGTGGGTATAGGCCAGATGAGCATGTGCATCTTCCTCTAACAGCTGCATGACGGAAATAAGCTAAATGCAGCAGATGACAACTGAACACAGTTACTGTTAAAACAACTTCTTTAAATGAATGCGACTCTTTCGATGGGCAGGCATCATGGATCTGCTATGGCAAATGACATCAGCGAGCAGTAAAAAAAAAAAAAAGAAAAGAAATTAAAAATAAGCCATGCTTTCTCTTCCCTGTAATGTGATTAATTTCTACACAATACAGGCCTTGGCCTGCTCCACTTCCTACTGCTGCAGCCCCAGAGCAAAGCCAGACACCATCCCGAGGGGGGTCTGCACTGCTGCTAAAGCAACACATACTCATTTGGACACAGACAATGTTTATGACATGCACAAACAACACAATTTTTTTTTCAAACAAAGCAGCCATCTGTCAGTACAAAAGGACATTTGCAGTTTAATGTTCACATTAGGATGCTTTGGTATCATGATACATTATCAGCATCAACTGCCTCATCATTTGTTATTAATAATACAAAAGCTAACTGCAACAACATTATGCATTTTTAAAAGGCAATTGCAAAGCAATGGGATGTGGGCAAGTGGCAAAATGCGCAAATCTCTGACAAAAATGGTGCGCATTCGTTCTTTCCTGGGCTCAGTAATACTGATTACAGGTGTCAGTAGCATGGAAATAAGTTAATGAGCAGGAAGGCTTTCTGTTTAGTGTCAAACAGGGTAATGGATGCTGATCTGGTACAACATGAAATACTTTATCTAAAACACTTCTGGAGCCAGAGAAGTGCCCATGCAGCCAAACATCATGGTCAGAGGCTCCACATGAGATAAGATCCAAAGTCATCTGAGAAAACAAACTCACAATTTGGTCTGATTAGAATCTACACATACACAGATTTATGAGAGCATCTCTGAAAGGCTGCCTCATTGCACAGAAACAAACAAACATAAAAAGAAAGCCTGAAAAACTCTTCTCACTTAAACCACTGTCATCCTGCGTTTTGCTGCTGAGTGCAGTGCTCTCATATCTGCTCCAGGCTCCAAGAATCCTCTGCTCCACTGTTTCCTTTACAGGGCCGGACAGGATGCACATGCTCTGTGTTCTCAAAGCCTCGGGTGGGAACAAACACAGGGACAACACACTCACAAACACTAAAGAAAATCACCAGTGGAGATGCACAAAAGTGATTTCAGTCTTGAGTGCCTCTTAAAGGTCTCTCCCATTAGAAAATAGAGGTCAGCAGCATTAGGTCCACGAGTATACACCGTAATCGTGTAGTACAAAGAGTGCGGCTGGGTCACACTGGCAGCCCATTAATGCGCTTGGCTTTGAAAAAGACAGAAAGTGACAGCCTCTCAGCTCCTCTTTCTGCCTCTGATCTGCAGTGACAGACAGGAGGGGAAGTGGACTGCACATTTGGGAGAAACCACATTTTGGAGAGGGTTTGGTCTTAAAAACGACACTCGTGGAATAACCAGGTTGAGTTCATCCATTCTCCCTCCTTGGATTGTGTCAGATGGAGTATGAGTGTGTGGATGCAAGACTGAGGCTGCACCCTGCTCTGCCTTTGTACTCAGATCTGGACTGGCAGGGTGTGTCCAGCCCAGTCTGCACTTACACTCTTCTTCCTGTCTATCCAGTGCTGACTGTAACAGCAGGTAGGATCTCTGATGACACTGGTCACATCCGAAGACATACAGTATAAACCAAATCTGTTCCTGCTGTAAGTTAAACTCCTGCTACATTGAGTGAGTGTGTTTTTGGAAGTAATCACAGCTAATTTTTGGCTGGATCACAGAGGTGGGCAAGCCCTACAAATGCATTTGTCGCTGAGTGAGTGAGGCGACCACATTTCAGGATCAGTCAGACAATCACTGGTTACTCTGACTTCCTTGGTTGTTGCCCTTTCAAAATCAATCTGCTTGAATGACCATCATGTCACCAGTGGGCGTTTTACCTACAACCAAAAGCCAAAAATGTCTCACAACGGTGCTTCCTGCATCCCTTGCTTAATTGACATTCTGAACCACCATGCATCATGGGAAGAGAGAAATAATGTTAGACGTTTTTCGCCTGAAATCACATCAGCGTGAGTACACATGGGGGAGCTGGACCTACAGCGGTGCTTCCTGCATGCACTGCCCGGGACCGATGCTGTCACCAGCAGGAGTTGCCATGAAGAGTCGGCAAACAGATGGGTGGCAGCAACTTTCCACATATAAATAGTTGTGGTGGGTTGTTTAAATAGTATTGCTTTGTGACTGTAATTTTGAATAGCTAATGTAATTAGTACTCTAATGCACAAAAAAATGCTTTCTTTACTGAGAGATAGGAAATGAGGAGGTGGACCTGCTAGCTGCAGAGCAAATAGTTTGCTGACAGATGTTTGAACCATTATTTATTCACTCTATTGCTGTGTCTCAATTCGTGTGGGCTACTTCCATACTCACACTCGCTATTTTGAATGTAGAATGTGGACAAATGTGGCATTATAACCAGTGTTGGGAGTGAAGCATTATGGTAACTCCGCTATATTTTGTGGTAACTAGTAATGAATCTGGTAACCTTTTCAAATTCACTCAGATTTCACCTAGCTCCACTAGAACAAGAGGACTCTTCTGGAGTAAAAAACAGTGTCACCACATAATTTTTCTTGTACCATATTATCGTCATCTGTTAATTTTACAGGAATAGTTCATCTTTATGACTTCTCAACTTCCTTTT
>JAQLOL010000012.1:29010899-29029135 GCA_029783665.1 Naso thynnoides | reverse complement strand
CTCTCAACATTAGATTTTTAACAGAAAATAGTGTGGGTGGCCAGAAATAATGAGACATGAATGCATCCTGGTCGGGCACGCTTCAGACTCATAGTATGAGCTGTACCAAGACGAAATTGGAGTGGAACGGAGCGAGAGATAGGGTGGCGCTCCAGCTTTTTGAAAAAGTGGCTTCACACTCCATCCAAAATCCTCCTGCTCTGCTCGCATGCTGTGAAGTGTCGGCTCACATGCTGTGAAGTGTACTAACAGAAGTATCCAAATTGAGACACTGTGTATCTGTAAATGTTAAACACTGAGTATGCTACCAAATTAATATGCCGTCGCCTCTGTGAGTTAATACGTTTGCATATGGTTGGTCTGATATCCATCACAAATTATTTTTTTCAACTAATTCAAGTCATCTAAACCAGGAAATAAATAAACAAATATAAAACAAACAAACAAGCAAGTAAGCAAAGGAGGAGCTTTGCAAACACATCAGAATTTGCAAGGGTTTCCACAGGAGAAAATAGACATCTGGTGGGCTCATATATGTACACAGGGCGTTTAAAAACAAGGTGTTAACATGTTTAGGTCTCTTTAGGTGGTTGGTGGATGAATTGTGGGGTAAAAAGACTTCTCACTTTTAAAGAAATTCAAAAATTCCTTTGACAGGAGTCATTCTTTTGTTTTTCTTACCCACTACTGAATGAATAAGGGATGACACTCAAATGTGCCATCGAATCTTTGTGCGTGTGAGTACGCAGAAAACATTAGACAGACAGGCTCCATGTTTTATTCAGTATGAGACAACAGAAGGTGCAATTTGGCCTGGTTTGCTCATTCTCACATATCTGTTCTAATTTATTCATCTTTGGCATTTACACTTTCTTTATACATTGCCACTTCCCTGTAATCTAAAATCTGTATCATTGTAAATGTGGTAAGTGATACTGTATGTATGTATGTCTGATGCAAATCAAGCATACATCTATATTTTTATGTCGGCATAATTGGCAAGACTTTACTTAAAGCATGTTCTGTAATGCATTATTTCACATTACGGACATATATAACACATGATGAACATATATAACACACTATAACACATTGTGAACACACTTACAATGCATTATATGTGGTTATAGTTGGGGTTAGGGTTAACCCTAACCCTGCTTATAACTATGATTATACAGCACTATAGGCGCATTATAATTCAATGTAAGCATGTTCATTATGCATTATAGGTGCATGCTTTAAGTAAAGTGAGCTGTAAGTTTTAATAAAAATAAAAAACAAAAGTTTTGTGTCTTTCACAAATGTAACTTAGAATTAATGTTGGTAGATAATTGGTAAATGTCTGATACCAGCTGTTACTTATTTTAAAATGGGACATAAGAAAGACGTGAGACACTTTTGTTCCCTAAAGAAGAGGACAGGATTGCAACATATGACCTGATGCAGCTTTAGCACATGCTCTGGCTTGCATCATTCTTTCATCAGGTAACACTGAGCATACTGGGACATATGTAACAACATGAATCCCCAAAAGTCCTGCACTCGGGAGAAAGCAGGTTAGAGTAATACAGCAATAACTTTATTTTACCAAGTAGAAAACTTGCATTTTCACTTGACTTGAGTGTTCCACCATTTTATTATTGCACTCCTTTAATACTGTTTGACCATGGTAAAAAAACAAAACAAAACAAAACAAAAACAAACAAACAAAAAAGATAAAACTGATTCAGAAGACACTGGAGATTGTATCCAATTTATTCTACATTTTCTTCCTTGTCAAAATCTGGCACTTACGCTACTTACAAAACAACTTTAGAGATGTTATGCTAGTAACAGCCAATTTAGCCTAGAGCTGCTAGCATAAGTAAAGACAAGAAACGGGCTAGAGACGTCTGACAAGCTCACTTCTATCTCTCAATTCCAGACTTTACCTTTCAGCCCCATTTGCTTGCTGACATCACTTGAATAGCCAATATAAACTTACTCTCTTTGAGGTTGTTGTGCAGATAATACAAGACAGATGATACTGTCCTTTTTATTTTAAAAAGTTGTGATGACTTTTTTTTAAACTATTTTCCAACACGTTAAGAATATTCAAGGTAAGGTAAAGGTAAAGCAGCTTTATTGTCATTACACAATAAATTGTACAATGAAATTGCAAGTGGAGGATTAGTCCTGTGCCGCTGTGACTGAGCACGCCGCCACATTAGGCCAACCTAACCTAATGTGAAACCCACACGAACACAGGGGAGAACCTGCAAACTCCACCCAGATGGCCCTGCTCCAGCTAGGAATCGAACCCAGGACCTGATGTTAGATGAGCGGACCTGGATTCGAACCCAGAACCGTCTTGCTGTGCTAACCATTAAGCCACCATACTAAAAAAGTTAAATATACATAAACCACCACATCAAGCACCCATGACACAGTAACAACCCCACAATTTGAGATAACTCTTTGCAGAGGCAGACGTAAAGGCTGGCCAGTTTTGAGGTGTTATGGATTTAACTTAAAACTCTGGTCCAGTGCTGTGCTAAGCAAGCTGGGTTCTGTAGACGAAACTGTCATGTTTTCAACAATTGTTATTTTCCCCTTGCATAGCAGGTGACAGCACATTTCTTCTGGGATGAAATCCCCACGGGCACAGAGGGATTTGTGTTTATGTAGCGGCACTGGGGAGCCTGAGGACATGACATGTGACTGCAGCCCAGCAGTGTGGATGGAGATGCTCAAACACATTCATAAGGAAAAGGATAAAGTGATGTCTGCATTTAGTTCTTCACATGTACTGAATGTGTAATCTGGTCAACATGTGAACTTACAGTGTACACCTACATCCTTCTCTCTCTTTCGAGAGCTTTTACACCTCACACACGGACATGCAAACACTTCAGATGCAACAATAACAGCTGCTATGTGTACTGTAAACTTTAAGGAGCTTAGAGGGAGATTTAGGAAGCATGTCACTCATATATGTCTTCTGGGAAATGTGCGCACGCATCTCTGTGACCTTTTCATACGTGATTAGAAACTCCAATCAACTCAGAGTGTTGCTGCCTGAGAATACACTATATCTCATTTCATGCTGCTGTCATGTTGTTGGCTGCTTGTCACTGAAGTTTCTCTTCACTGTAAGGTAACTGAGCCACGTTATGTCAAAGCTGTTTGGAGACAGGACTGTGTGAGCTCCATGGTAACATGTGATGTTACTGCAGAGAGCCGAAGTCCCCTGACAGATGAAGCGGGGGAAATACTGTTAAAGTGGGATTGTAAAAGGAGATTACTCATGGAGATTGTGAAATGTGTCGTCTGCTGATCAGATTAAAAGCAGAATAATCCCTGATGGAAGAAAGAGAAACTATGAGTCATGAGTAGTATCATCAACAAACACAGCAGGAGTAAACATGTCCTTTCTCACAGTGTTTTGAGACACTGTAATGTTACCTTCCTCTCTCAGTGACTTCAAAAGAATTCAAAAGTATTTGGCATTTAAAATCACAACTTGCAAGATATTCAAGTTGTTTAAGACATTTGAATACTTTTGCTCAGCAAGTGACAACATAAACAAATGTTTATATTAAGGCCAACCCAATATATTAGTGTTTCCCTTATAATGCTATGAGAATACTGTCTATCACAGATATATAGGTATCAGTATATGTTCTCAGATATTAAAACTGTTTTTGCTTAGACTAGTGGTTTAAAATGGTAGAGCAGAGGGCCATCTGTTATTTAATAGCCAATAAGTGAATTGTTTACTGATGTTTGGAATAAAATCTGCTTGAATGTAAGATATCCTGCCTCCATTACATATCTTTGTCCGGTATGTGATAATCACATTCAGCTTCTTATAAACTGATAATATTGGCTGTTATATTGGATATCAGAATGGTCTAATTACATAATATCGGCATCAACATAAGTCCAAAAAAATCCCACATTAGTCTGGCTCTAGCTTACATTATACCCTTATTTAAAAATCACGATTTCATTTTTCTATGTATTTTACACAATATGAGAGTATAAGAGTTAGTAAATAGTAGACAAAAGAACTCATCATAAAAGTATTCAGTACTTCTCTTGATAAACTTAATTACAACGATTTGAAGGCACCAAGATTTATTATATGACTGTCTGCACTACGTCTGCTAAATATGACTTTTTTTTCAATAATATAAAAAACAAACAAGAGCACTGTGGTCTACTGTTTGTAATATGTGTTGCAGAAAGGCCAGTGGTGGTGCATGTAGTTCTGGCTGTAATGGCATATCATGAATCTCATTACAGTTTAAAGCTACAGTTGGTAACTTTGGGGTAAACATAATTTTTTTGTGTTCTATTTGGAAATGTCATAATACCCTTAGACAGCCACTGGTAAGTGATGTGGTCTGTATCATGAGATCTCTGTGTTGTCCCCTGCGTCTGTATTCAGGATCGGTAAAAATCCTATCACTCCCGTTCTATTTGCCCAATCAGTGAAGCTCTATGTACTTTCTGCCTTGACCGGCTGCTCTCTGATGGACTTCTTAGCGAGTGAAAGGTGACGTCGGTATAAGCTGATTTGCTGTTCGCGCCTTTCACTCTGACTCACCTCAGCCGACAACAGAGTGTCTGCAAGCAACACTGTCAATCAGCTCCAGTTTGAACTGAGACAGACCAGTTTACTCCACTTCAACTTTCCCTGCAACCATTTCGTCTCATTTCAAACTGGACGTAAAAGAGACAGTGACAACAAAATAAATAAGATGCAAGCTGGATGCAACGGCTGCAGCAGAGCTGCTTCCCAACGTGTCTCATGCCACAGCTAATGTTAGCTTGTTAGCTCATTAGCAGAAGTTATTATGTGCAACTTTAACATTAATTTTATTCATATACTCTAGACAAATAACACTGCCTCAATACCTCTAATAGAAATCTGAAAAGAATCAAAGAAAGAATCTAAAGAGTCTACTGCATCCTGTGTGATTTATGGTTGCATACCTGCAGTTTCCCCTCAGTGTTTTAAAAAAATACTCAACAAAGCAAACTATTATGTGGTGGAAGCAGCAAAATGCACCAATTTCAATCCAACACAGCAAGTACATTTTTTAGTTTAATTGCAGGTCAGCAGATGCAGAGCAAGTTTTAAAAATAAATGCAAATGTAAATGTTTATTTACTAGAACTGCAACAATTAATTAAATAACTGATTAATTGATTAATAGAAAATTAATTGCCAACAATTTTGATAATCGATGAATCATTTTTCAAATAAAAAGGTAAAAAGAAATTCTGGCTTATAAAAACTTAATTTTGAGGATTTGCTATTTTTTGTGTCATTTATAATAAATAAATGAGAAGTCGTGTTTTGAGCTGTTGTTTGGACAAAAGAAGCAATTTGAAGACATCACACTGAGCTCTGGAAAACTGAGATGAACATTTTTCATGATTTTTTTGACATTGCATGGAATAAACAATGAATCGATTAATCGTAATAGTAATCGGCAGAGTAATCGATAATGGAAACAATTGTTAGCTGCAACCCAAATATTAGCTAATCTCAACTTACAGTCTGATTTTTGGACCTTATTTTCTTTTTAGTTTTTGCATTTTAGAGAATAACTTTTTAATAACCTAGAATTTCACATGGCGCTTCAATACACTAAAAGGGTTTAGTTATTGAAAGATGACATTACTGGATGTAAACTAATAAGTTGTTCATTTCAAGAGCCTAATCATATTTTTTCTCTTACTCAATTATGGCTCTAATCATAAATAGAATACTCAGTTACTGAAATAAACTATTCCTGCAACCCTTGCCGTGACCTATTAATATTGATTATTATTGTATTGTTATAAATTATGCCTAAGAAAGCAGCAGGAGATGTGCTGCTTTATTGAATATACACACTGCTGTAGCTACCTAACAGTATGTTAAAGATGTCTTCATGCACTGTTAGCAACTTCAGACGCTATACAGGTTGTAGACAGTCACACTTATAACAAACCCGATCAGGGCGCTACCAGCAGTTTCCCACCATCCATCAACCTGGAGGCCACAATGTTGTTTCTTACTTTAATTTACTACCCCTCGTACCAAACACGGTATGATGGGTAGTTCTGGCTTGTGTGGCAGATGTGTGCTCTCCCACTAGTAGCACACTAACACACTTCCATACTTTCACATTAATAGAAGATTTCTCTTTCCATCACCATTCACACTCATTTCCCATGCTCTTCGTCTGTCCGAACACATCTTTCTGCATGGACAAGCCCATGCTGCATACAGAGGGCAGGACAGCTGTCTGCCATGCATAATGTGTCCTCTGGGAGCCCCTCTGGAAGGTGGAGACCCATCGAAGCCTTGGGCATGCACAGAGAGTCCCACAACTACGGCAAGGTTTGATAACATATGGTGCTGAATAGAGATGTGCAGGGGTTTCCTTTGAATGTGCCACCCACATGCAGAATTTGATTAAAATGCAATGAGGTCCTCTTGAGAGAAGGAAGGTGGTCTGACAGTCATTATGGTCTTGTTATTGGCTGACAGGCAGCTGATGCCACACGAGATACATCTCCACTTTGTCAAAGGCATGGCATGAAATACGGCCAAACGTGAAAGATTTTCTCCAAGTCTAAGCATGCAATGGGAGAACACTACACACAATGAATATATTGGCCCATCATCATGTTTTTTTCATCTATAATTTTTTCATCCATAGTGAGGTATTCAGGACTTGGGCAGTGTTGCAATGGTTTATTACACCTGGATGCAAAATTAAACTGTCCAGTGTTCTCCCTATTCAGAAGCAGGAAAATTGGCCACGAATTGGGCCTGTAATGGCCGTCAACCTACATCAGAATGGTGTCACCTACACAAACTTAACAACACAAACTTTTAAATTGATTTTGATCAATGATATTTTGTCAAGGCAAGAAAGGCCTCTGCCAGATCAAATGGCCCTCAGAATCAAGAGAAATGAATTTCATGAATACAAAATTGTTTTCCATTATCATCATGAGTCTGTTTTTGGCAGAATGATGGGGGTTTTTTTTGTATTCCTTCACATCCTGGGCAAAGTAAAATAATAACACAGCAGAGAACGACGACTGAGCTACTTCCTGGAGCTGCTAACATTTTCCTGAGGGACCACAATGATCTTATCAGCTGAATACATGAACATTAGTGTGAATATTCACTTTGATAGGACCATCACACTAAAGCAATATCCAAGGTAGCAACATACCACAAATCAGTTATAAACAATTGCTGACAATATTTGCAAACCACTTTAGAAATGTATGTATTTATCCACTACTGAAACAACATTAAAATCCACATTAATAAGCAAAATGTACTAGATTGGCTAATGACAAGTCAAATGATTCTGGATGTTATTTGTTGTTTAATCTAATGAAAGAAATGTGGCTGACCAGAATTGTAAAGCACATCAATGAGGTGAATGCAGTGGCATTCACTGTAATGCATTACACAAATCAAATAAGTTTCAAGTGTCTGAATATTTTACAGCATTAATTTGAAACCACTGCCTAAGACGAAAAATAAGCTATATCTGAAAATATTAAATTGTACATCATTAATTAACAATTTGTAAGCCCAAAATATTCTATGAAAAAATTACAGAGTAATGCTTCATTACTTTTCTGACAAATCCTGTGACAAGAGCAAGTGAACTCTGTATTCCTTTAAGTCCCTACTCTCTGAGCACAGTCATTACTACGAAAAATGATTAAAAGAACTTAAAACAGTTTATAGATTTAAAGTGCGATTTCATTAAAAGACAGTTAATAAATAAAACAGCTGGGCATGAATTAACAATTTCTCAAACAGGAGGAAATGGTGCATATATTAAGGATTATATTAAGTGGTAGGTTTAATACACATTTGGTGATTTACGTAGTATTTACAGCTGAAAGGCATCAGTGGGTCAAAACAAACTTGGCTTTTTTTGTCTGTGTAGTTGGCAATGAAGGAAAACATCATCCTGTGCAACGCTGACGAGATTTTTAGAACCCCAGTGATTTACAGTCTAATTTTATCTGGCTGACTGATTTATCAGTCAACCGATACTGGCGTGTAAAATAAGCCACCGATTGTGGAGAATGTCTATATAGGGCTATAGTGTATATGTTGTTTGATAAAGGCTCATGCATTTTTTTTTTTTTTTTTTCCACAGATCATAGAACAGCTGCATGCGGTGACTTGGAAATTATGTCGTCACATAGTTTGTCCAACAGAGCATATGCTGACTTTGACATTATTCATGACACTCTGTAGGGTGAGGATGAAAGAACTGCCTTTACCACCAACCGTTGGTCTGGATCTAATGAAGCACTCAAGAGCTTGCTCACTCTTTTATTGACACGAACAGGAATAAAGTCTATGTTGTGTTAAATGTGAACGCAGTGTAAGAGTTACAAACAGGAGTGCATCTTCCTAATCATGTTTAAGGAATGAAACATTGATACGGAGTGTGTTCTCATGATATCCACCATTCAGTACTTCAGGCATTCCACAGTCCAATCTGTACTGGAGCAAAAGAGAGTGATCGCTGATATCAGGAGAGAAAGGACATTACACATGTGCAGGAGTGGGCTGTGGCAGCCACCCTGGTTGAGACCCTAACACCATAGAAGAGGTAACACTGGAACATGCCTTTGCCTCCTGCTTTACATCCTGTGTAGTGGTGCTGAGGTGTCTCCTTGAGTCACAGGGACCCACCAGTAGAGGAATCCAGACTCTAATAAAGACTATACTAGAGAGTTGTGGGAAGAGGATCTCCAAGGTAAAAGAGTCAAAAAATTGGTGCTTGGATGGTGGTCTTTTTTTTCTTTTTTTTTTTTAAACACAAGTTCAAGTCCTTGTTTCTAGGATCACTGTCCAAAAGCCTGGCTAAGCAAAGAGGTATAGAGGACTCCATCAGACACAACATGTGCAGAAACTTCAAGTGATGAGAAAGACTCCAAAAGGCAGAGAGTAGAGGACCAAGCCCACAGTCTACAAGGCAATCAGTATGACACCATGCTCACTTCAACCATGCACAGGCACTCGAGGGTGCCCTTGAAGGGCTCGAGAGATACACAAGGGAGCCTGTCAGGCAACCCACTGGAGTGAGGGAAAGACAACAGTAGTCCCTTCAAGTGAATATCATACCTCTGCTGTCTACCTTTCTCTGTGCCAAGTGAGAGGGTATTCAGGACTGCTGGAAGCAGTTATTATGAAAATCTGGGCTTCCTCAACAGAGACAATGCAGAAAAGCTTTTCTTCTTGCATTGTAACCTACCCCTGTTGGACTGGTAATGTTAAACACTGTAGCACTGAGGGGGGCCTTTGAAAAACACCATGTGTTTTGGTTATTCATTTGTTCATTTATATAGGCTTGCCCCACAACACACACTATACACATTGGGTTTCGTTCATGAAATGTTAGTAAATCTGTGAGTAGATTTGCACATAAAACACCTCGATACTAAAGACCTATTCTTGTCTCATCGGCAAGAATTGTAAGAATATTCGACATGGAGACAACACGTGTGTTAAGTCAATTTCAATAAACCATTTACATTTTTAATAAACCTAATCTGAAGTGTAAATCTGCTTACTGCCAACTAATTTAGCTAAACGTGTTTCATTTCTAATCTTTTGTCGTCTTTAAATTACAGGTTTCAAACACATTGGCATATTTTGAACATAACAGACCACAATATGAATTAAATTGTAATTTTCTAATAATGACAAGCAATATTTATGTGCATTCCTTATTTGCACAAGAACTATGAGCAGTCAGGAGCAGATGTAGATTTTATTAGTACTGATGAAAAGATGGGAGCTACTAAAATATTGATGAATGCCAAAATACACGTCTGTGAACAGTTATCACGCAAATGTGCTCACATTTCATGAATGAGACCTAATGTACATCATATTATTATTTTTGTCAGGATCCTTATGATTAAAAAAGCTGCCCCTGTTGCAACAGAGATGCCTTGTTGCTGCATTTTAGGAAATATTTAATCCCTTTTTATCAGGGTTTCTCATATGCTCATTCATTTGTGGTGGCTGCAATATTAGAATTGCCTGGCATATACATATTTGGAGCCCCCCCCCAAAAAAAACCAAAACAAAACAAAACAAACAAACAAACAAACAAACAAACAAACAAACAAACAAAAAATCAAAGTGAGTTTTCAAAGTCACAAATTTCTGAGAAAGAAACTTGGATATTCTCTGATCACACACTTCTTCAAAAACAAGCCACGTCTGCCCAACCTTGCAAAGTGTACCATGTTTCCTTGCCTGATAGATAAAAGACAAATTCTGGAGCTTTTTTTTCCCTCACATTTGTAAGTTTTTTCTTGCAAATTTGTGACTTTATAAACTCAAAAAAGATTTGATTTTTGTCCACCGAGAAAGCAAGGAAGCAATGTAAGGAGGTCAAATATCATAGGAGCCTCATCAAAAAATTAAATTCAGAGTCAATCGTGTCTTGCAGGAAGGGAGCCACCCAAGCTTAGCGATCAGGTCACAATGATAAGAATTATTTTCACCAGGTTGTTCAAAAGGTGGAATCTGGATAAAAATGATCTGGTTTTGGTAATCCATTTTTTTCTCTCCCATAGATCACGTAACCCTACTCACTTTTGTCCCAGTTGTTCAAAAAAGAACTGGATAGGATCACTCTGATCCAGGTGCAGACTTTTAAGGATTACCAAATCAGGATTACCAGTACTTTAAATGGGATGCAGGGGGCGCCAAAGTTCACACAAAATAAAAGATTTTTAAAATAATTATATTATGTTTGATATTAGCAGCTATTTTATTGGAATATTTCATTAGCAATATATTCTTTATTTTATCCTCTTCCATGTTTACCTCACCTACTATGTCATGATACAGATGCAATATTCAAGTATACCTTCAAGTTTTTCTGCAGCAACACAATTTCTGCACAGTTTCTCTTTGTGTTTTCACTCCACTGGGCCTGACTTGGAACCAAGAAGGAAACTGAAAAATAACCAGCAGATGGCAACAAATATGAAGAACATATGAATAGATTTAAGTTCTCAATGATTTAACTTTTATCTACTGTGATCATCTTTCACATTAAAAATTTAATTTTTGACTTAACCACACAGGTCATAGTTTATTATATATTCTGTTTCTTTATGATTTTAATGAATAAAAAACTCAAGTCCTAAATAAATATATTGCATGCATGAAATACAATTCATCATAAATAAACTTATTTCATAAGTGTATGAAAATATACTATTGCATAAATATATAGCTTAATACAAATTGTACAAATAGTTGTGAAAAAATGTAGTGTAGGATAACAGAACGGACAGAGAGAGAAGTTGTTTACACTCCGAGTGTCGCCCTACTTTTCTCCTAGACATCATGGCACCAGAAGAGGTGTAAAGGTGTCAAGATTGGAAACTTACCAGTCCCAGTTGTTGATTCCACTCCTCTGAATTATTCAGATTTGTGACACTTGGTTCACTTAAAAAAGCCTCACCAAGCGGGGGAGTGTCGACACATCCCACCGTGGAATGCCACCCGGTCAGGGTGAGGAACCATAAACTCGAGACACCTTTACGACTAGAACTCAATTTCTATGTGTTAAATAATTTGAAATCTTTCTTTGCAGGTGAAATATTCATTGGATCAAAATCTAAGGACCATAAATTGTTGTATGACTCAATTGTGAATAATTTGACTAAGTCCCATTGTTGTAGCCCATATGAAACGCTAGTTAGTGTTTTAGAGATCTTAACCCTCCAATCTTACACGGAGTCACACTGCCATCATGTGGCGAGAGTTAATAGGTCTCACATGACATTTCGGTTATGTGGTGCGGTGAGAATTAATAGATCGCTTGGTCAGTTGGTTTTCATAATATGTTATCTTTGTATTTTTGTATATCTTATGTTCGATCTATTTTAGAATAGTTTGTAATAGCCTAATTCTTGTAAGAAACATCTTTGATAACATGTTATTCCTTCTAATGCAATGTGTTACATTTTCCCTAATAGGCTACATGTTTAGGCCTATATAAAAACCTAAACCCAGTTTTGACCATAATGGAGAAGAATATAATATACATATACCGCGCCTAACATTTAAGACGATATAAGGCACGGAAGAAGTTTTCTTTTTAATTCTTTTAATATAAAGAATCTCCCCGCCAAAGCGAGTAGGTCCGCCTCACGAGAAACACACCCATCACTGTCGGCTTGCGCAAAACTGCTGAGTTTCTTTTTACTAGTGCTTAGTTCTTCGTTTCCTCTCTCTCTTAGTCTCTCTTCGTTCTCTCTTGTTCCTGCGCTTACTCTCTCTTACGTGCTTGTTTGTTTTTTTTCTCTCTTCGTGTTTATCTTAGTCTTCTCGCAGTCATTTTATTCTTTTGTCTAATTTTGTGCTTCGTCTTTTTGTACGCACGCTAGTTTTTGCTTTTTGTCAAATTGTTGTATTCTATCACTCCCCTAAGTACACACTTGTGGCTCAGCTCACAGAAGTACGCGTGCGCAATTTTTCTCTTTTTGTGACGTTTTCAGGAGCGCTACGTTTGAAGCAGCGAAGTGAGTACCCAATTATTTTATTTTTGTTTTTATTCGTGATAATAGTCTTGAGAGTTATCTCGACCGGCCAACGAGATTTCTTTTAAACTTTTGTTATCAATAAGTAAAAACCTCTGCCGAGCTCAGTGACTTTGGCTGTTACATCTTTGATTAAACCCTCAAGCATGGCGCTGCTGCAATCTGCTCCAGACTCCCACAACCCAGGTCCCCTCTGCAGAACAGGCATCACAGCCATAACAACCGACGTTTGAAAGGAGCCCGGAGAACCGCTGTTATCGGACCTGGTCAGACGAGCCCATCGGACCGCAATCCACCAGGAAGCGTTCACCAGGGTCTGAAGAAAACCAAGCAAACACCCAGGTCACCTCTATAACGATCGGACCGGCTTGAGAATTCTGCAGAGAAAGTAGGCAACTTTGTTTCCTCACCTGTCAGCAGCTGGGCAGTGATAAGAGTTGATGTCAATTTGCTGAGTAGTGACTAGCTGTTTAACTTTATTTTATCGTCAAATAAGTAGTTCTGCGTAAAACATGATTTTTGACGTTTCTGCTTTTATCCACAATATATTCTTCTCACGTATCGCCAAACCCATTCACCATTTGTATTCCTTGCCTCAATATTCATAAACATATTTAATTTGCCTTATCCTCCATTTAACCCATTGATTATTCATTTATTAACCTGTTTTGTTTTAATCATAAATAAATCCCCTTTTAATGCCAAGACGTTGTCTGTAGATATTATTTTTGTAGGAACAAAGATCACTGTATGGAGAATTCCTAACCCAGGTAATGAGATTGATTCATAACGGATAAACGTGATAATAACTTAATAACTGATCTACTGAATTATTAATGAGTTAATGATAAATTTTCTTCAGAGAAGGTGGTGCTCCAAATTCATAACGAGTGCAAAATTATCCAGAAACCTATTTCCCCTACAGTAGTTTATCATTCTTGTAACTCTTTTTATCACTTCTAGTTTTCTTGTTTGACTGCTTGTTGAGTTTTTACTTCATCTTTCCCTTGTAATCCAGACTGAATCCAGCCCTCTGCTGGGCTCAGGGCAATCCTGATATTCTGGATCAAAGTAATCCTGATCCTGCTAAAATGTTTTGAACAACACAAACTAGAGATTTAATCCAGATTTTAAAAAAAAAACAGGATTGGATTACCTGATCTTATCTGATCACGTAATCCTGTTTTTCCTTTGAACAACCAGATTTCAGGATTTGATCATATATTGGATTAATCCTGCTGGATTACTTTTGAACAACGGGGCCCAGAAACAAATGTCAGTGAAGAGTAAAACAGCATCCAAGGGTTTCGAGGTCGAGGCTGAAGCGTGCATGAATAAACTGTCACAGTAATCCAAGATTAACAGCAAAATCGCCTTAATAAGCTTGTTGATTTTTTTTTGCTCCTCATTATGTTCACCAGTTTAGTCACATGACACTGAGGAGTTACCTTCACACTGACCCAGTTTCCAAGTTATTATACTCGGTGACTCTTTCTGCCATTCTTCACTGAGATAATGAGACTATCTCAATTGATATTTTTTGCTATGGAAAAAACATGAGTTTAGTTTTGTCTGCATCAGGAACCAATTTATGGTCACTGAGTGCAGCTTGTAAATCAGGAATATTGAAGAATTAAGGCACCTAACAGCAGAATGTATGTTATCAGAAACACAGTGTAAATAGTATTGTTGATCAAACATCCTTTTTTTGCCAGTTGATTGTTAAGGGGTAAGCTGCTGTTGGTCAGTAAAAAATGACTCACTCACTGAAGGTTCAATATTGGATCAGTATAAACTAATCAGGTCAATGTCTGTTCTGATTCTTACAACTAGAATATCGGTGCTATGAGCTGATAAAAAAAAAAAGAAAAGAAAAACTTTTAGACAAGCCTTGTTACTACATTTTTTTTCTCCCCCGTCCCACACTCACATGCCCACTGCCCAACTACTACTTCAAACTAGATCATCATTTACTGTTTATCTAAAACTAAGAGGAAGTGAATTCATCAAGCATAACAGAAATAGTAGAGGCAAAGTCCACAAGTTCAAGAACTGTGACACAAGTTAATAAGTGCCAAATGTTCATTGTTCACTGACATACAGGAGAGAGGGAGACAAGTTGAGTGTCTTCTTTGTCTTGGCTCCAGTTTCTTAGACAGCCTCTTTTTTCTTTGTTCTTTGTGAATAAAATTTCTCAACCACACCAACTCATATTTAAAGTTAAGTTGATTAGAAACAGTTTCCTTTACAGTCTTTAGGCTTTCTATAATGTTAATGGTTAAGATGTGAACTGCTGTTGGTCAATATAAAATGATTTGCTCTCTGAAGAAATGATCCTCAGTAACTAAAAACTAATAAGACTACATGCCTGTTTTGCAGCCCAGTATTTGCTTCCCAGTATACGACCAATATTTCACTGCACATATACAATACAATATAAATCAGCAGCATTGAAGTTTGCTTTCCTGTAAACCAGCATAATCAACCACCATAATCTGTTACTGGAAAACAAAACAGAAAGTAACTTCACTCAGCACGTCAACAGGAAGCGTCTACAGTAGCTCATTGTTTTGCCGTGACAAGTGCACAGTTTTATCCTTTACGACGGAGTATTGCATATGCAGAAGATAAAAGTTCCTGAATTAAAGGACAGAGCTGTGCCATGGACAAATCTCTCCTTTGAAGGTGAGCTACAGTTTGTCAGTGATTTGTTTTGACCTCTTTTTAGACCTGACCCGATGGAGACTTTTTATAGACCAAAACAGGAGCATGACTCAGCATATATTCACTTTAAAGTGGGACAGCTACAGTATCTTTGTGTATATATTTATTTATGGTCAATATAATTTTGCAAGTTGCCTTGCACTCTTATATGTGTAATTCTTTTCTGGCTATTACAGCATATTTTTCTAATTCTTTCAGTAAGTGCACTTTGATTAATCTGGACCGAGTGTGGGACAGCTGATAGTGTTCTCACAATGGAAAGTTCAGATGACGAGGTAGACAGGTAGTTTTTTAACTCCAAACAAAATGTTTTCCCATCATCCTTTGTGAAGGGGATGATGAAATGATTCATTAAAATTGAAACAGCTTTTTTTTCCCCAATTACCAAGGAGTGGCATGATGCACACGATTCCTTCCTTGAGCTCTGCTGTGAGAGAATCACGGACACTTCATCAACAACGCAGTCTGGCTGTGAGTGTGACGGTCAATAACTGATTCAATTTAGTGACTAAATATGTTGTAATGTGGAGATACTGAGATGCAAGTCTCTCCCTTATGACAGGTGTCCCCCCACCAGACGTGACAGTTCTCAGTGCTGACCAGGAGACTGTTTCTCTTGGTTTTCCTCTCACTGATCACTCTGTTGGTTATAGACTGCAGTTAGATTACTTCCATAGAATACACGCAGACAGTTTGATCACGGAGGCCTGCAGCAGTGTTCGGGTTGAAGGACTGAATCCTGGGACTGAGTATACTTTCAGCATCAGTAGGATTGCAGACGATGGGAATCAAAGCAAAGCAACGTCGCTCTCTGTCTTTACAGGTAAAACTGAAATATACATCAATAGAAAAGAAATTAACAATCATTCCGTGCCTGAATAGTCTTCTGGCTCATAAGTTAGCATTAGTTAGTTTCAGGCAATAGAGGTGATAAATTGTATTTCTAATTTCGTAAAGGAAATGTGTCTTGGTCTTTTAACATACTTCTTGTTGGCTGTTTAACTGCATTATAGCACTACTTCCCCACGCAATCATGTTTTGTATATCAGTTATGTATCTTTACAAGTCTTGAATTAAAGACATTTTTTTCCTTCCAGTGGTAAACAGGTGATTTCAGAAATCTGAGCCACTCACTTTTGCCAATGGCCTGTAGAGATAGAGGGCCCTAGTTTCGTGGCGCGGCGCAGGGTGGCGAAGCCTGCACAGTGCAAGTTTTGAGCAGCGCAGCCTGGCGCGCGGTCAGTTTGGCAGTTTGGTAGACCGCGCTGCGCCGAGATGGGTGTGGCGACGTGGCAGGGGGAGGTGTCACATATTCATCATGTCACATCGCATCAGAGAGCGTATATATTGCATCTTGTCCTGCTGCTGCTGCGGCTGCTGCTGCTGTCCATGATGGTGAAGTGACGAAACTTGCAATGCACCTTGCCTCGGGATGCATTTAAAGGTGAGGAGAGGAGCTCCTTTGATTGGTGAAGATCTGAATCGGCTGTGTTAATCCCACTTCATGCCTTTCTCTCCTCCCTCCTTCCCACTTGCGCCAGTAGGAAGGACAGGAATAGTGCCTGCGCCGGGCTCCGCTGGACTGTGCTGTGCAGGAAACTTGCAAAATGCACCTGGACATACCCCTTTGGCGCGGCAGACCTGCGCTGCACCTAGACTGCACCTGGTCTACGAAACTAGGGCCCTTAGTGTCAGAACGTGAGAGGAGACCACTAAACATTTGGCGACTGTCTTAAGCCTTTGTCAGCAGATTGTCAAAGCACTCAATATGCCTGTTCACTTGTTTTCAGCCGTTCTCAGCTAGCGATGATGTCAGCAACCAGCCTCAGCTCTGGTGACTGGCTGTTCATCCTAACAATTTACAACATTGTATATGATCCTAAATATCTTACTCTTACTCTTACTATAAGGCTTAATGTGCACACAACACACCAAACTTCCCCTGTAATTCTATTGACATAAACTCAATTGAAAACAGTACAAAGAAATATTTTTCATGTTTTACCTCCTAAACTTCATTTTTGTAAAATCTTTTTTGTAAAAAGCTCTTTTTTTTTCAAATTTGATGCCTGTGACCTGTTTCAACAAATGTAGAGAGAAGCATCAAAAGACTGGAAAAGTTGTTGGGAAAGCCCTGAAAATACCTGTTTGGATCATTCCACAGGTTAACGGTTTTATTAACAACTGATTACGGTATAATGGTTGGGTATTAAATATATAGTCATACTTAAGCATTTTATTGTGAAAAGGTCACGTTATATGTTTTTTGAATACATTTTTCAAACCATGCTTTGCATTATTAGGTTTGTTAAGGCCTGACTAATGACATCTGATTGTCTGACAGAAAACATTTACTGTATTACATGTCATTTATGTTAGTAAGAAATATTTGCTTTATTTTACTAAAAATCCTGTAATGCAAAACATTATTCAAACAATATTATCACTTACTAATTATAAATGAAGAAACATGAAAAATGCAACTCTTTAAATTAATTTCAAGACAAGCAGGCAGTAACATAAACATAGATATAAACTATTGAATTGAATTGTGGAATGTAAAGAAGATCATCAAAAGAATAATTAAAAAATATATTCTACTGAATCTTCTTTTCAGGGGCTTTATGTTTTATAACTCTGATTATCGCCGTAATAGAGACGGCTCTTCCTATCTGGATGATGAAGACCATGTGTGCCAGCGAATGGCAGCTAGGTATTCAAGAGCTTTTTTGTTCTTATCCTTGTGCTTACTGATGTTACTCACAAGTATTAAGTATTTCTTATTTTTAAATGTTATATATGTTCATGCTGCATTTATAAATATGCAGACACAAAATGAATTTCCTTGAAAATGTTTGCTAAGAATGATCTTGACAGAAAAGTCAAACAGTACTTGTAACTTTTCTCTTGTCT
>JAQLOL010000012.1:29000259-29010799 GCA_029783665.1 Naso thynnoides | reverse complement strand
AAACAAAACAAACAAACAAACAAACAAACAAACAAACAAACAAACAAACAAACAAAACAAAACAAACAAAAAAACATGACTTGTTTGAAAGGAACAGCAATGAATAATATTGTGTTAAATTGGTCTCAAAACCTGCACACACAAAAAGCATGTGACCAAATGTGATGGGACAAGTGAGCAATCACTAGGTATGTTTCCACTTCTTTCCTTGTCAGGCCAATGACATTCAAAGTTTGAACTGAAACTCTGACTAATGACAGAAATTTATGATCAACAGATATCCTGTCCTAAATTTTAAGGACATCACTTTGATTTCACTTTGATAAGAAAAAAACATGTCTAAGTTGCAAGATTACCGGCAGTATTCCCTGCTAAAAGCAGGGGCAGGTGCCATTTTAGATGTAATAAAAGCAACATATCAGGTCAACAAAAAAAAAAACCCTTATTGTGTGAAAAACACTTAATGTCGTTGCCTGCTGATTGATTGCTTTTCATTGTTGCCAATTTGAATACTCTCATGGTGCAACTAGGAGTCTATTTGTGTGTGTGTGTGTGTGTGTGTGTGTGTGTGTGTGTGTGTGTGTGTGTGTGTGCGTGTGTGTGTTTAGTGTCGACAGCCTTACCAGGATGTGGGGAATTCTGTTGAAGTTTATTGATGTTATTTTCTATTCCATTCTTTCTGGTGTGGATAGATTTAAGTGGAACTGAATGTCTTTTTGTGTGGCAACAGTTTGTTACAATAGGAAATGACAGGTAGGGGGAAGGGTTTTTGGGAAAATTCAGGGTTGCTCCGATTGACAGATTTTATTTAAATGTATACCTAAGAAAGCAACATAGGCAATAACAAAGCAAAATTTTGACTATTTGATGTCAGGCCTAGACGAGCCAGTGTAAATTTGCAAAGACACATCAAAACACTGCTTACTGCATCTGCTTAATGCAAGAGGGACTACAATAACAACCGAGTGAGGCGTTAGTTTGTCCAGCTGAATGACACGTGATAGTAGTTTCTATTAGAAGTGAGAGACACAACTCTCTAAAATGGCCTTCTAATTGACAGCTTGTAGTGTCTTGAGGGAGCTTTTCATGTGCCAAAAGTTACCTGGTGTGTGAAAATTATTTCCCCACTGGTTTTAAAAACCAAACCTTAATTGTACTCCTTGAGCAGAAATTGGCAGAAATGACAGGAGTCAAAGAAAAATGTTGATGTTATTTTAGAAAGTACAAGCTACAGTAAACAGTCAGGCTAAAACATTGCATCAGTGGCATTTTTCAAAACAACTTGGCAGGCTTCAGGACATTTTGATTACTTCACCTGAGCAGTATGGTGGCATTTTGTATGGTTATATTATGCATTTTTTACATTTAAAATTCATTCACAATTCAGTTCAATTGTTTCGGAGATGACTGATACTATTTTCCTGTGAAACTCTAGCTGCATTTTCTGGACTAATTAACTTTACCTGACCTTCCTTCTGCATGAGGGTAAGTAGATAATGACTGAATTTTCATTTTTTGGTGAACTGTCCCTATAAAGTCTTAAAGCATGTTTTTCCTCTCTCAACAACTCTAAATTCTGGTATTACAAAAGGGAGTCTGGGGGATTTTAGTGACATCATGTGAAACAGACGATGCCTTTACAAACACACTCACCCACTTTGCATGAAAAGCATAATATTGGTACATTATCACACAGTTTATCTAGTGTAGTAGTTGCCTTTAGTAATGATGGCAATGAAATGAGGCAGAAAAACAAAGCTTGAATCAAAGCAGACTCAGGCGCAGGCTCCTGACAGTGAGCCTGTTGCTCTTCCCATGGCCTAACCAAGATTGATCACACCTCAGCAATGCAAGATCCACTTGGAAATCTTTCAGTCCCACATGGTGGCAGCTGTAAGGTGTTGATTACCCAGTCAAAGGTGTCATCATGGCAGCTGGATCTTAAACAGCACTAGCACAAACCAAATAGTGCTTCAAACTGCAAAAACCAATCTGAAAACATTTCAAACATGGTATCATTCCATCAATGTTTCCCATACATAGACTACTTAGGTGGCCTGCTTAGGTAGATTAAGACCCGCCCAGGTAGATAAAGTATGAATCCCAAATTCTATTTGTGGAGCTATGCACCCCGTTCACTCATGCAAGACAGTGAATAACATTATGTTATAAATTCCTGGCTGCTAAATTGAAGAGAGTTGGAAAAAAGAAGAGAGTGCATGTCTGCGTGTGTGTGTGCTATCAATAAGTTGGTAGCAGCTCAACATTTCTTAAAAGTCAAAGATTTAACAGCTTAATCTAGCACTGCTAACAGCACAAGCTAATCCAGCTAATGGTTACGCTCATGGTGACCTGCTGTGACCTCTTTTCGGTAACTTACCAGCTCTTGTGTGTTGCCATCCATACTGGCAACTACCATTATGTTAAAGAACAAGACAGTAACACCCAAAACCAATGAAGTACTGATAGAGAGAAGCCTATTCCTTCATCATGTTACATGTCAAACACCTCCCACCCCGCCCCCGGGCAACCACTGTCACAATTAAAACCTGATTCAGTGTGTGTACCCAACTGGGATGAGCAGTCAACAAAAATGAGAGAGTATTTTTTTACCTCCAGAATGTGGTGGTGGGCCACACAGCAGAACCACTCCTTGACCTTCACGCACTGATACCGAGCTTCTTCTTTGAGTTTTGAAGTTTTCCAAGTCTGAAAAATAAAAACAGTGCAGAAAGTGAAATATCCCCAGAAGTAAGAGGCTGATACATCTAATCCTTGAACATATGAAAGCGCTGTCATAAACAAATGACTGTTTTTCTTATTCCTCTTTCTTTCTCAATGTTTCTCTTGCTTCTCACTCCAATTCAAGGTCACAGCCTATGGAGCCTAAAGCATTGTGCAGCAGGGGGGAACACTCATATCAGGTTGGCAGTTTATTATAGAGTTCACAGAGATAAACACACTATACACTCACACAGAACCAAACAGTTCCTGGTCTATAGTTCTTTGGAGTATGAGAAGAAGCCAGAGCTTAACCCTGACAGATACAGTTCTTGTAAACTCCAGGGGTCAAAGTTCAAGCCCACACTATGTGCCAGACAGCAAGGCAACCAAATGAAACACTGCATCACCCTCATAAACAAATTATATACGAATAAAGCAACACCATCATTCTTTTTGTATCTAGTGCAAAGAACACTTTCAAGAGTGAAAATTCTTGGGGCGGTAAACAGCCTTTGGCTTTGCCCCGGGCTAAATCACCCCCGGTGAGTGTCTGTGTATATTGTGGATATCCAAGACTCACTGTAATGGTGCCACAAGTTTCAGAAAGGAGTGAATTAAAGGATCCCAATGGGGAATTTTGCTGGCAGAACAGACTGGTTAACAGGTTTTAAACATTAAGAATGCACAGCCAGGTAGAATAAATGAATGCTAAAAAAATAACAAAAAATATTTTCTACAAAGGCAAAATATAATGGAAAGTGTGAGCAAAGAAAAATGCATTACTTACCAAAAACAAACAAAAAAAGGATATGCAAGACTAAATTATTAAATTATTATTACTAGATATAAATTATAGTATGTTGTATTAAAGTGACATGCATTTGTTTAATTTCATTTTGATATTTTTAGCTGAACGTGATGTTCAAGGATGCTGTAAATCTGTATATGCTATAAGTTGGTGTTGAAAGGCTAGATGCTTTATTGTTTGTATAAGTGCAGGGGAATATTTCAGACATACAGACTAATTTTCAATGTACACATTTCATTTTTCAGATCTCACTGTATTCTTGTGCAATGGAACTATTACTGGGAAGTTAAAACTGGGACAATGTATATTCCATTTCAGTGGGTCTGTAATGTTGAGTACACACACTGATAACAAACACTTAACTCCAAAAAGCAAAATGTATGTTTTTTTTTAAACTGTAAAAATAAAAAATAGTAAAAGTCATCACATTTAATTTTTTTATCTCTGTGTTTAAAATTGTGACTTTTGTACATGCGTTTGAATTTTATTGCTACACAATTTTTACACCGTATTTAAGCATATAAAAATGTTTTTTGAGATACCACGTGTTGTTCATCAGGACATCCTTCTATGTTTACATCCTAGCCAGATCAAGGTGCAGTAATCTGTGGTGCATATTGTGTTTTTATATTATTTGGGTGCTTTAATTTTTTTCTGATTTCAGAAGTAAATTCAGTGAGGTAGAATGTAGCAAAAGGAAATACAGATTTACCTGTCAACAGGTAAGATGCAGAGTGCAAAAACCTAAAGGATTGAGACTATTTCTGTACCTTACCTTGCTCTGGCAATTACATATTCCAGCTAATAAATTTAAGTCCTCCATGAGCTAAATGTATTTTTTTTTTAAAGCATGTCCCTATTGAAATCAATAGTGACATGCAGTCTCTAATAAGAACCAAACAACAATCTGAAGCCCCACTGCTAAGCAGAGACAGTTGCCGTGGTGGGTCACACATGAGAGATTTTAATAGCTCCGGTGGTAATCAGGTTCCCTTTCATTCATCAAGCCCAGCAGCATCGAACATTACAAAGCTACTTCTGGCACAGTTTTAACAAAAGTACTTTTGAAATGAATTAATTCTTTGTTTGATTATTGAGGGAGACTAAAACTGCTCAAAACTGCTTCCAAGGATCTGCTGCACTAATGAAGTATATCTTGGTAGCGCTCAGTAAATGTAACACACACATCACACAGAGGCTTCACATCTGCACTGATAACTCGAGTGGGAGGGAGATAAATGTAAGTACTAACATGAGAATAGCTGTTTAGAAGAAATAACAACTTCAAGTAATTGTATATAGTCATATAAAGAAGTTCTATATGTAGATACAATGTTCAGTGTAATCTTTATTATCATCGAGGGGCAATTTGTGGTGCAGCCAGCAGTAACAATGTAAACATAAACAACAAACAAACGAGCAAGAGTACATACATACACAACAGCACTATTACATTAAATAGCTTGAAATGGTCAAAAACAATGTTTGTCTTACTGTATTCTTATTGTTCCTTTCCCAAAATCATCTGAAAACTTTTTTTTTGCATTTGATTATCCTTATTTATATTAATTTCTCTAAGCTTTTCTTCCAATTTCTGTGTTAAATTATGCATTTAAAATGTGTACTTTCAGGTAAAAGTGCATTTATAAATGTGCTTCATTGAAAATATATTAAGACAGGTAATATTAGCTCTCAAATGTATCCATACATACTCTCCAAATTGGATTAATTAACCTCAATAACCTTGCTCTATAATATGCTGGATATTCAGTCTGTGCAAGCAGCGGTGCAGACATGAATACTATCTTTGCAGACCTGCTTGTCCCAAAACTGCAACCATACCCCTTTCAAATGAGATTACTGATTAGTTCAGCTCAGAGTGATCTAAATGTAAAATTATTGGGCTCACTGATTTATGAAGAGGACTATGAGGTCAGTTAATATATGTCATATTGGGCTGCAGGACAAGTCAATTAAGAAGTAGCCTTGAATTATTTCTTTAAACATAAATCTCTTCTTAACCCACAAGCATAGTTTAACTAATAGCCATTTGAGACTCTTAAGCACTATTAAGAAAGCAGTTTCTAATATTTAAAGATTATTGCCAGATTTGGCTCATTACGGTCAATTTGAGAAGTCTACCTCAGGGAGGCAAGAACTCTTACTTCAGTGATGAAGATTTATGTCACTTTGGAAACAAAATATTAAAAAATTACCTTACATGTATTTGGCCCATTTAGAATTTTTTGATTATGTGCTGAAATTTAAGGAAGTTGACCAATCTTCTGCCCTGGGTTAGGGTTAGGGGTTAGGGTTATTCCATTTATTGATCATAAAGGTGGAGTATCTTATGTCCAAATACCTCCCAGTCTTCTTGGTGTCTTAGATTTCATGTGATGTTAGCTAAAGCAAAACTGCAGCCACACTTTGCTATTGTTTTCCTCTCTGTGTCTCTGGGGTGTTTACACCTCAGCGCAATCAGGTGCAGGAGTTGAGAAAAGCTTCTTGGACATCACAAACACCTTCCTGGTGTATACACACAGAGGACACATTTAAAAGGAAGTTGTCAAAACACACGCCTATGAGTGTATCACCAAGAAAAGTTCATAGTAGAGCTGCTTGGGCACAACTAGTTGTGTGGATGGAGTGTGAGTCCCCAGGAGCTGATTGTAACTGGTAG
This sequence comes from Naso thynnoides, assembly GCA_029783665.1. Lineage (NCBI taxonomy): Eukaryota > Metazoa > Chordata > Actinopteri > Acanthuriformes > Acanthuridae > Naso > Naso thynnoides. Next base: position 29,004,587 of record JAQLOL010000012.1, on the reverse strand, counting down.
TGTTTGTATTCCAGCTGCCCACAGCTGCAACAGACAATGAGTCACTGTGCTGCAGAAGGTTTCATCAAGGTATGTTTGTGTTCGTGTCAAGGGAGCGCAGGTGTGTCACACTGTTGAACTCCAAACTTTAAGAGATAACCTTGAAGACAGTGAGCAAGCCACTGCCTGCTGAGGATTCTGTTTGGTTAACAGAATCCTCTCAATAACACCAAGACAGAGTTCTGAAAGTTCTCAAATCCGGTTTAATTTCTCTCAGTCTCTTACAGTGATTAGCCAAAAAAAAAGCCTGGATTCCTGAATGTCTTTGGTTTAAGAGATCATCACAACATAGACATATATAAAAAAAAAAAACAAAGCTAATCTTTTACAATGATAGTGAACAAGAGACTAAGACAGTTAATCATATTTCTTGTCCTCTGTTGATGTATTTGTTTGATAAGAATCCTTTTTTTTTGTTCTTTTCTTTTCTTAGCTGTCAAAAATTTGTCCAGTGTTCTTGTTTCACTTTGCTGTCTGGAAGCTGAATCTAGAAAGTGTGAGAGCACAGCAACACCTCCTGCCCCACACTTTGAAAACCACTGCAGTCCACCTGAGTTTCCCAGTGAGGCAAATAAAAGTATTGAAGCTACAAGAAAAACTAAAAATAATTCCAAAAACTTGACAGAGATCTGTTTCTTGTGACCAGCATTCAAAGTTTGAAATACTATTATTTGTATTATTAGAATGAAAAAAAAAAGAGTTGCGGGATTAAACTGCTCACAACGTGTAAATCATTTGAATTGTGTAAGTGTTTGTCCCTGGTCCTGATCCTGACTTGAAAAACAACACACCACACCAGAATAATTGAGCATCTGAGTGCAGTCCATAGATTGGATGACAAATTTGCTGTCTACAGTCATTTTAGCAAATCACTGTCCCTCTAAATTATATTTTCTGGGATGTGAAAAAGTGGCTCAACAGCAGTGGGCTAGTGACCAACCCATAAAAGTGCTTGAAAGAAAAAAGAAAGAAAGAAAGAAAGGAAAAAGGGAAAAAAGAAGAGGGTGCAGATGCTTGAAGATCTGAATTCAAGATGATTTCTTGGACCTTTATGAAGAGTGTAAAATTCAATCTGGCCTCTGCTTACAAAAAAAAGGTTAATTTTTACAGCTCAACATATATTACACATTGCAATTCTACAGATGTTTTTTTTTACAAAACACTGACTGGTTATCTCTCTAACTTTCACACAAAAATCATTAATGTTGTAGCAAGCCTGACTGACTTCCTTGTTTTCAGTTTTCTTTATCTCTGGTTCGTTTTGCTCATGAGAGATAACTGATGAAAGCCTGAAGCAGAAGGATCTGCTCTGCTTTTTCTTCACCCCTGTGCCTACATGAATCAGTTTTGCTGTACATTAGTCATTTTGTTCTTCTCTTGTACATACAATAAAAAGCTACAAATAGAAAGGAGTCTTTTCTTACCCAAATATAGCTTGAATTCGTGGACAAAGTAATGTTTTTTGGGTCTTGTCAAAACAATCTGGCCACTCCAAAATGGCAACAGAAGCTTTTTATGACTAGCCCCACCACTTACTTTCATCTGAAGGCGCGATAGAAGGTTAGATAAAAGCACCCAAGCCTCCCAAAAATACAAGCCTATAGAACAAAGTGGACAGAGCAAGAGACATCTAAAGTACTGAATTTATTCCAAAAAAAGTGTTTTTGGCATTATTTTTGGCTGAGATCAAAGCTGCTGTGATTTGTGAAGTGGCGATGTCTGCTTCACTAAAGCCAGCGATTGTCCCTGTTCTCATCCACAGACGTAGCCTCGCCCATGCTGAAAGCATCTGCAACAACAGTAAAATCCAACACTACTTCCCCCAGACCCTCCCAAACATCTACCTTCAACAGCGTCAAAAGAGCAAAAGAAGCATTGTTGTAAAAAGTACTCGAGGAGAGTGGTGAATAGCATAATTCACAATATAGTACGGACAATGCCTTTAGATGCCAGGCAGACATCCTGGCGAGGGGCTTAAAGGCATGGTTTCAAAGTGCACACAGCTGTGCACTTGTTCGCTTATAGTTAAAAGGAAAGCCTGACAGCACATTGTTTACCTGCAGGGGTCATCTCAAAGACCAAACCCATTTTAATTGTCACATAAAGGAATAGCAGTGAACATGTCTTTTCAAGTTTTTGTCAAATAAATTAAAGAACTGTGCTAATTATTCCCACACCAAGCTTAAAGAAAAGCTTTAGAACAAGTAAATTTGATGTCTCATCTAGATCCACTAGCATAAATTACTACAAACCTGGCCTGGCATTACAAATAGATTAGGCTGATGATCACATTTCAGACATATACGCTTTCAAAATGCCAGCACAACTTATCACACTTGAACAAGCCTTTCCAAACAGGACCATGTGATTCATTACAATCTACGTACAACTCCTTAAGGATGCTCTCTGTCTTCGAGTGTATGGGTGCTCCTGTGTTTGTACAGTTTTGTTATGATAATAATATAATCACATGTAAATCTATGAGGGTCATCTTTTTTACTGAAATTGTTTTAGAGAGGTGCTAATTCAATTTTACGTTTATTGTGCACTGAGAAGTACAACAGTTTACCCTCACTGAAATAAATGGAGTGGACCATTAGAATCAGCTCTCAGCATGACGGGTATAGTTCAACAGCAGCTCCAACTACATCCTGCAAAATGACCATTAAGTTGAATCAAAGCCTCTCTAAAACAGTTTCACCACAAACTGAGCAATATAACCTTCATGAAGGATTCATCAGGAATTTACAAATAGACTGCATTTGTTTTAGCTAGGGATGAGAAATACCTCTTAAACTCAACTAGTAACTGTTACTCCTAATGTTCTTTTATTACTAGGATACTTGACTTAGGAAGAAAAGTTAAAATTGAACTGTGTAGAAAATGGAATTTACACAAAAGTCAGTCAGTTTTATTTACTGAGTGCTTAAAAAAAGGTTTGTGCCATAGTACTTTCCAACAAACATAATCATAACAATCAAAATTATGGCAAACAATATTTTCACTTCCAAACAAGTTTAAGCTGCCATATGTAACATTTTAGCACCACTTTAGGAACAATTCCTCATAACTCTAATGACTATGAGTGTAATTTAAAAATGTGGTCAGATGCCCTTATAATTTGACCAATACATTTTAAAAAATAATAATTTGACCACACCACTATGCTCAAGACTCTCACACAATCATTTAGGTTTTTCTCTATTTCAACGCATTTTTTTGTGGATTTTAGGTAAGTCGAGTTAAACATTGTGCCAGGGGCACTTGTAGGAGTAATACTTTTTACCTGGAGAGTTTGGAGGGAAATATATGGTTGGGTTTTTTTGCTTTCGAAAACCAGAATCATATGCTGAAACATCACGTTATGCTGTTGCTAAAACTGTGTGGACATCCACATTCCAAGTTGAACCTCTCAAAGATCAGCAAGCACAGCTATGTCTGCTTTGCTAACCCTAAAATAAACCCTGTTATGTTGTTATTGGCAGATATAAGCTGGTTAGCTTTAGTTACTGAAAGCTATCCAGGGTGCTGCTTGCAAGCCTAGCCAGCAAAGCTAAAGTATACGGCTGAATTCTTGAGATAGCAGTCAAGGAGTCAACAGTTTGCAAAGTGTGGTAACCAACATTAAAACCTGACAACAAAGGCTAACTTTACATTCAACGTTAATGTTACAAAGAGAGTTGTCCTGCCCTTATCCTAAACTGGTCCTTGATAATAATCTACAGGTTCTCATATGATCAGGTGGCTAGGATTTCTGTTTTTTTACCTAGGAGGCCTGAGTTCATGATTTGTTACTGGAACAGCTTCATGTCTTTTGGTCTATACTCCTAAAACACTTTTCTTCTTCAATTTGCACGGTTTAAACTAAATACCAAAACTGTGCAGTACACACAGTACACAGTACTTATCCATCCATCCATCCATCCATCCAACAATCCATCATCACCCACTTATCCAGGGTCAGAGGCAGCAGTTTTGGCAGGGGGGCCCAGACTTCCTTTTCCCTGGCTACATCAGCTAGCTCTGACTAGGGGATCTCAAGAAATTCCCAGGCCAGTGTAGAGATATAGGGCCCTAGTTTCGTGGCGCAGCGCAGGTGGCGCAGGGAGGCGCAGGGTGGCGCAGGGAGGCGCAGGGTGGTGCAGCCGGCACAGTGCAAGTTTCAAGGGGCGCAGCCCGGCGCGCGGTCAGTTTGACAGTTTGGTAGACCGCGCTGCGCCGAGATGGGTGTGGCGGCGTGGCAGGGGGAGGTGTCACATATTCATCATGGCGCAGTCAAAGTTTCGTGG
>JAQLOL010000012.1:28918874-28929116 GCA_029783665.1 Naso thynnoides | reverse complement strand
TGTAGTACACGTCAGGACTTAATTCATGTAAAACAGGAAACATAGCTTGGTTGCTCATGGGCTGAAGAACACACACACACACACAGGACAGGACAGGACACACAAATAGTAGTGCACTATTGTGTGTGACCTGTATGGAGTAATGTTTTATGTTAAAATAAACATTTCAGTAAAATCGTTCCTAACCCTGTGTAATTGATGTGGTGTTTTTTGTTTTTTTTTCCCCAATTTTGTTTATTGCGATGTTTGTCTTAAATTTCATTTCAGGTGGCATTAAAAAGTCTTAAAAAGTCTTGAATTTAACTTATCTTAAGTTGTAGGAACCCTGTAACTGCAAAAAACACTCCACAAGTTGACTGACACTTTGTTTGACTGTCATGTGGCACTGAACAGGTAGCTAACGATGGGTCAATCAACATGTTTTCTCTTTAGATAGCTCGAAATAAAGGAGAGTGAACTATTGAAATGTGCCAAGAAAGATAAACAAATTTGCTTAAAAATGCTTATACACTCACTGTAATAGTAAAATTGTGCTGACCAAGCTGAGATTTAAGACATCTGTGATAAAGGAGAAATCGACAGCAAATGGCAAAATAATTGCAAATTGTCCCAAATGGGACAATTTGCAATTATTTTGCCAAATCCTGTTTTTCATTTTTCCGAATGTACACTAATCATGTGCACTATTTGAGTATTTCTGTGTGAGATGAGGGAATAAACTTGACATTTCTGGTGTTTAGTTCAATTCAATTCAGTTTGACCTCTGTGTGAAATATTTTCCTTTTCAACCAGTGTGATCACATGCTTGGTGATGCACCTGAAAATCAGATTGATTTTAGCAATGATGCCATGTTCCCAGACATGAACAAATAATTTGGAGAGAACAATATAATCTAAAATCATAGAAATAATGTTCAAAACAACTCAAATTATATTTGTAATACAATTATACTTTTCCTATGAACATGTCAGAGCCCATACTAATTTTCAGTCTTTGTTGTAGTATTTCTTCATAGCTCTGTATTTGTTCATTTCTGTCAATGCCAAACACAGATAGTCAAGTGTAAATCTAAATAACTACACCACTCTAGTGCTGAGATAATAAGTTTAAACATTTGCACTAACACATGGCTGCAATACCTTCTTGAAAACACAGTAAAGAACTGGAGTCTGTAGACAGTGTTAGTGAAACCCAGCGAGGCACTGAATGGGTCAAATTGAAGTCTGCATGTTTTCAGTGGCTTCAGTGGTTTGTGTTACTCTCAGTATTGCAATGCTAAAAGCAATGAGTCAGCTCTGAATGAATACAGATCTTAAGGTCACAAGGACACGCAAGTGCAGCTAATGGATGCTTTGAATTCAACTTTATTGAGAGATTTTGAGAAGTGTACAATACGCCCACATTGAAAACCTGTGCCACTAAAGAAATCAACAACAAATCCACATTTTTCCACCTCAATGATACAAGAAACCTCTTTCACTTCTTTACTTGTAGGCTAAATGACCTGTGTATCTGCTGTGTGGAGATAGGCTCTTTTGCTTAGTACTTGTTTTTTCATGTGAACAGTATCGTTTTTTTCTCAGTGTTAGACATCTGTTATAGCTTTGTCTGTTAATGCCCAAAATACTCTGAATTACTGGATGTCAACTGTGGGCAGCAGGTTGACACCCACACCGAAATCTTGTTTAGTCCACAATAAAGTTTCACAAAAAAAGTCACAGGGCACGTTTAAGTTTGATTTTTTATGCCCCTATTTTACTACTACCACTGCTACTAGTAATCATATCCACAATCAAAAGAATTGTAACAAAATTGTTTGTCATTTTAGGCAACTTAATAGTTAATGGCCCTTGTGACACTTGTTTCATTAGGTTCAGTTTTAAGCAACTTTTTGTCTCTAGTGTAGCTTGCTTCTTTCAAAAACAGATAATATTGTTAAAAATTCTTCATGGGGGAAATTCGGCTTGGACTCTACAAAGCTAGACCTGTCACACATAAAGGAACAAAGCCTCAGCAAGCATGAGCCTGGGTCGCAAGCAGGGTCCCTACAAGTACACCTACCAATACAATAATGAAGTTTGTGTCTGTGTTTGTCTAAACCACTTCTAAAGAAGCAGAGCTAATGAATGTGTTCATTTTTTTCTAACATGTTCATCGTAACACCTTTAAAAGGTGTTTATGTGTCAAAGTTAGCAATTTCAATGTTTGGTTTATTTTCAATGTACTTCAGTTGGAGAAGGTGCAGTAAGTTTTTTAGTAGGGCCTGCTGTGAACACAGCAACACGTACACAAAGCTGTGTTTCATTAGCTGGCAGACAAAAATGTCAGACTAAAACTGTAAGCTTGCTAACAGGCACATTTGACAAACAAAGTGTGTTTTGTTCAGACTGAAATAGATGTCTGCGAATCACCTCTTAATATATAATAAACAAAATTAAAGTTAAACTCCTTTCAACCTGCAAACAAATGTTTTGTTTTAAAACTTTTAGCTTGTTTCAGTTGTGTGAAGCAAGCTAACACAACACAACTGCTTCAGGTGGTGTGATCAGGCAAACCAAAGCTGCAACTTGGATCAAATAGCTGCTCTGTCTTTGTCATATAAATGATTTCCTAATATGATGTATGGGCAGAAAGGATAAGAGGGTCCATTCAGCCATATTATGATTTATTTTCTCAATAACATTTAGTTGTATCAACCAGTGAATTTTGTTAGAGTTCTTCATGTCTGGGTTTAGACATAAGATAACCCACTGTAACATCTCTGCATGGCGTTAAGATATAGCTGAGGTAAATGGAATTTTTGTCCAATGTCTTCACACCATTGAATAATTATAAGTAAGAAAATTCAACAGCAACATAATTTAAGCTAAAAACAAATAAACAAAAAACAAACAAACAAATCGGGGCCTGATCCCATTCATCGAAGACAAGTCGCCATTTGGTCACAGGGTTGACATGTAAAGACTGACAACATATCAAGCTCAAATTCACACATAACTTCTCACCCAATTTCAGAATAGATAATTACCTTGACTGCATGTCTATTAACCCTTTTCCACTGGTAAAAAACCTCCCTGTGTTAACCCACTAAGATCAGGGTTTTGTGTGCAATGCGAATGGGAACACTCACCATTTACACCCAGGTCAACTGACCCAGCAGTAGACAGAGGTATTGATGTAAACATAAAACCCAGGTTAACACGCTAAATTCTGATGCATATCCCAGTGCCTTTCTTTTCCTCCTTCATCTGGTGATTCATGTCATCCAGGGGCAGCTCAAGATTTCAGTTTTTGATGGACTTTACAAATACAGAAGTTTATGCTAACAGATAACACTCAAAATGATTTCTGCCTGACATATGTCTCTATAAGCACAAAGCGTTATTTGTTGAGACAAGCTTAAATTAACTGCGCAGTGTGCCGCTCGCTCTCTCGTTAAAAGTCAGCCTAACTAACACAGCACACCTATGTCTCTCCCTGCAATCAATTTAAACAAATAATAATCGAGCCAGATCATCCAGCATACAGAAATCCCTCTGTAGCTGTGGGTATGAGAGTGCAGCACACACAGGTTATTTTGTGACAACAGTTTATAGGGCTCATGACTCATATTCTACTCTGCAGTCATTTACAAGATTGTTATATCTCTTCAACTTCAATGTGAAGACAGTTTGAGAACCTCCAATTACATACATGCTGTGAGCAAAATGACTGTACTGTGAAGCGTTTCCACCCAGATCCAACTTTAATGAAGCATGACATCCAGATTAATTTCTGACACATCTGAATTTGTCATTAATCATAGTTAATATTTAAGTTATCAGGCATTTGTTTCACAAATCACAATGATGTTTCTGCACAACACAGCACACTCTCTCAACCAAGTAAGATTATTCAAAAAAGAATTCACAGACGGGTTGCCTTGCCAGTGGTAAATGGAAAGGGGGTAAACAGACGGTTTTTAGCAGGTTGCACCACATTTAAAAAAACCTGTGCTGAACCACCAATTTTGGTGGAAAAGGTATAAGACTGTTTTAGTGAGTCAGATCGCCCACAGGGAATCCATGCAGTCACATAAAGACACTGGAAATTCACAAATAAGGCCAGAGCCAACAAGCTGGTTCAAATCCAAAACTGCCTACCTGTGATGCAACAGTGCTAACCACTGCACCATGCTACCATTAACAAAAGTGATTATTATGAAATATTATTTATTTCAGAAATGTTATTGTCACAACCTGGCTTATGGGTCATGACAAAAAAAGTGAAGTCAGGGGTTTGGAAAAATAAAAAAATGATTTATTACAAAAATAAGCAAATCAGACATACAAAATAAGATGCGCTAACAGAAAATAAAATAAATCAAACAAATGGCTTGGGCGATGGGCTGGCTGAGAAAGAGAGAGAGCAAAGCTGCAGGAAGCCAGCCTTTATCCTGTGTGAGAGCAACTGGGCCAGGTACTCCAGATTCAACAGGAAATTGATGATTCTTGGTATCTTAAGAGGAGAAATGTACATTAGTGCATTTATTAACTCATTCACTCTAAGCAGGGGCCGTCACATAATTTTCACAGAAATAAAAACAATGTTTTTTTTTTCCACTTTTTCTCTTGATGTTCGTGCAATAACACTCTTGTGGTCCTAGCATTGCTTTCCTTGAGACAGCTGGGTGATAAATCATTCTGTATCAACCCGCCATCCAGCATGGGCGAGAAATGTGCAGTAAGAGACTCAGGCAGTCACATGCTAGACTTTTTTCTAGCTTTTAAAAAAGGAAATAACTTCATCCATGTAACTACAGCCTCTCCCATATAACACCACTTTTTTCCATGCCTTACCACATTTAATACATTTTTTCCCTGATAATGCATTCTTACAACTCAACACATTATAATCCTCTGGCTCAGAATCAGGAAGCAGCCAAAATATAGTTTTGTTGTTATACCTACCTGAAAAAAAAAAGAGTTCGGGTTATCAAGCTGTCATATTGTTAACGGACCTTCATACATTCTGTGGAGTGGAAAAGCCATTAACAGGTCAATGTTGCATGGTGACACGGACTAAAAAGTAGACTGGCTGAGAGATTGGCCTCAGGTGACAGGGCCACATTCTTTCCAGCAGCAGGGTGCTGAAATATATAACAGAGGACTTGTCAGGCCTCAAAAGTGGATTCATAATGATATCTTTGACAATACACTGTCTGACTGTCAATGAGGCCAAGCCTGTCAGGCAAGCAGAGCCAAATAACATGCCATGGGGGTGCACAAACTGTCTTCTCCATGGAAAATAATGTAAATCTGAAGTTTTAGGAGGTCTAAAATCAGAGTCCATGTGCTCATTTAAAGCACTGCCAAGAAGGTTAAAGTTGAAGACAGAGCATTGTAAATATTTTCTAAAATTGCAGTACTTGACATGACTTTCGTGGCAGTGAAAAAGTCCTTATTCTTCTCACTCATCCTTTCCTTTTCACCCAGAGATGTATTAAAAACCAGCGCCGCCTTCCTTGTGATAACGCACCCCAAGTTCATAGCTCTTTCCTGACATTATTATTACACAGTGCCAAATTGGAAGTGTCACAGGAGATAGAGATGACATTCAAATATCCTGTCCAGCTCTATTCATTATGACCAGAGTAAAAGTGTTCACCCACCTGGGAACCAGGTGAGCTACTCATCTCTTAACTTTCAACTAATCAGCTCCTGCAAGAGATAAGGTTTTTGTGAGGAATATGCTGTTGCATGGGTGACATTCAGGTTTTGGTTGTTTTCAGTTAATGAGGTCAAATCAATTAAAAAAGTTTAGGCTGTAATACTCTGTACAAGTACCTGATTAGTAACAGCCAGTCAGCTTTGGATGGATACATTTCTTTAGGCAATGTTGATGTTTTTTTATGCTTTTTCCATTATACCTTCAACAGAAATAGGAGCTAGTGACAGCTATTCAATAAATATCCACTTATGTTTTTTTCAGGTGGTGTGATATTACCCTAAGGTGCCATAGCAGTTGTGCAAGTTATTGACTTTGTTTAACAGAAGTGCTTTCTTCCGATGCTTATGTCCCCTAAAACTATATTCTTAAGCACGCACACAGATTCTGTTTCATTTTTTTTTAAATGGTACACTCTGTATGTGGCTGTATTGTGTCAATCAAACAAATGACCTGAGGTTTAGCATCCATTTTTAGTCTTTCAATTGTCTTGAAGCTATATCCCAAAGTGGATGCACTCAGCTCATATTTTCAAATTAGCGTGTCCTTTTTTGAACGCAGAAAGGCAAACTCAGAGGAAAAGCAGAGGTGGTTGGAATGCATGGGATTCACCCATTTCTTTCTGAGGAATTATTGGAGCGTATCTCTCTAGCTAGCAGTGTAAAAAGTGGGCTGAGACACTGTATGTGCTAATCATTTGACAGTAACAAAGGGAAAGAGGAATAGAACATTCTAAAAGCAGGGCTACTTTGACCTTTGGTGTCTGAGGAACAGAGGAGGTCTCTCTATGAGTAATACTGCTGTGTCTTCAGCAGATGGAGAATGGCAGCACTATTACTGTTTCTCCAGAGAGTTTGGTATGTGTTAACATTTCTTTCTATTTCAAACCAACCGGATTCTTAAACACAGTCATACTCTACCAGCTCCAACACTGCTGGAACAAAAAAGTTGAGAACTAAGGTAAAATCCTGTTTTAGAGAAAGAGTCAGAGAATGTGAATAGTGCACTGCACATGTGCTGCATAGTTTATCAAGCAGGTCTTTTAATCAAGATTTTAGTGTTGATCATCACCCTGCCAAGTCATAATTTAAAAAAGATGTCACAACTGAGGTTCACAGACACATAGAAATACATGAAGTTCTGGTACAGATCTGTCAAAAACTAGTCAGGAAACATAAAATCATTCTTACTGATATAGATGATTCTTAGACTTTCGTCTGCAAAAGTTTTTGTGGATTTTAGTAAAAAAATGTCAAGTATTGGATGGAACCCTGTCTTTCATTTTGTCCATTACCAAAATATTTTGATTTGTCTAATACTTAAGTTTAAAACCAAATATCATTGCCTATAGACCTACATTGGTTAACTGCAGATAAAGAACACAAAAAAACCCCATACATTTAAAATGTATATGAAATTAATTAATTTCTTCTAAATGTACATCAGGGCAAAAATCAATTTTAGAGTATCGTAGAGTATAAGTAAGGTTTTCTCCATCTTGTAAAATATTAACATTCAATTTTGTATATATTTGAATATTTGAGCTGAATAGAACAGTACATAAAAAAAAAACGTTTTTTTCTGTTTATATAGGAAAAAAAAATTCTAATATCAACTTGTTATGTGCTCTATTCTGCTAATTCACAACCTAATAAAAACAATTCCAAAACCCATTCTGGGCTTGCTTAACTAAAAAATAAAAATTTAATCATTATCTATTCACTCTCATTCTGATGAAAGGTCAAGTAAAGTTTTTTAGTCAACAAAACACTCGTGGAGATTTTTAGGAAAAAAGAGCATTCAGTAATCACTGTGATTAATTACAATTTTAAAAAATAATTGTTTGACAAGCCTAGTGGGGTTTTATTTTGTTTGTTTGTTTTTTATTTTGGTCTAAATTCTAGCCACGATTGACCACAATTGTTTGGGACGAATGCAACAGCTTTTTCCTGTGAAACTCCAGCAGTGTTTTATGGACTGAAAAACCTCACACAACCTTCTTTGGGCATGAGAGTGAAAATTACACAATTTTCGTTTTTGGATGATTTGCTCCCTTAAGTTTGGTAAATGCTGCTGTAAACTTTTATCTTTTATCTAAAATGAAAACAAATATGCAAAAAATATTTAGAAGTAAATATGTATACTGCAAAACATCGGTGTGATATTGATATCGTAAAAGGTATTACGTTGCGACTATAGGCTTTATAGTTTTTTGTGTTTATTCATAATATTGTTATTATTATCATATTTTGGTTAGTTGTTTTTTTTAAACGTTTTTGGATATTGAACTTTGTATGTTATGAGTTTAATTATCTGCTTGCTGCTTTTCTTTTACCGTCATCCTTCATTTGGAAAAACAGGTACACACACTTGCATTTTTCACAATTGCAAATGTGTGTCAGTCTATTTTTATGCATACCTCAGGAGAGAAACATCCCTGAGAGAGGGGACTGCTTCATTGATGTCCCAGCTATGCAGCATGTTCAAATTAAAAACAGAGCAAATTCTCGTCGTAATGTTACAAACCTACAGCTATATTTCCTCCTCACATGGTCCCTGCTTACACTAACCTAGTGACCTCAGGCATTGTTGTTGATGAAAACAAGCAGCCTGATCTGTCTTCTGAATATAATTCCTGTGCTGAAATGTGCGCCGGCAGCAGATTCACTCTGCATTTAATGAAACACTCACACAAACATTTCATACAGGGTCTCAAGGTGATAACAGAATTTGATAAGTATTGATTTACGCAAGTAATATGAGACCCTGCTACATACTGTACACCAAAAGTCTTTGACATCATTGTTATTTGTTTCAGATAAGGTCAGCCATCATGAAAGCTGGAAAAGAGCTAAGAAAAACCAAGTGTACCTCTGGAGCAGACAATTTATTAGTCTTTGATTCTCATGCAATTTCCTTCCCTTTTCAGTCTGAGCAGTCAAGTAAGTTTTCTTTCTTCTTGCTTTCATCCAAAAAGCAATTCTGCTGAAGTCGAGTTCTGGTTTTAGCGAACAAAATTAATCCTGAAAATCAGCATATCCTCAACAATTGTGCCTGCAAATACACACACCAGCCCAACATCCACCACACCTTTGACACAAACTATAACAACATCATGTAATTCCACAGAGTGCCCCTCCAAAGGGAACAGCCTATTTCATATTTATACCTAGTGAGGAGATGGTGTACTTCGCTCCGCTTTTGAGCGAGAGATTTCCCTCGCCTCTCACAAAAATGCTGCCACCCTTTAAACATTCAAGTCATGGTTCAGTTAGGTGCCTGCTGTCAATTTTATTTATAAACCTTGCTGGCCTGTTCTTTCATTCAGACAGGCGCTCTACCATCTCTCCATCCACCTCTTGTATATTGCCATGAGACATGCAGACACCACCTACAAAGCATCCTCAAAGGCAAAGGGTAAACATGGCTCAGAACAGCACTTAATGCAATCACTGGCTTAAAATAACACATGCCTCAGCAACATCAAGCTACGAGCCTATGTGAGATGGTAAGGTGAATAAGACTGCCTCACTACATCTCGTGGCTTTGGAAGTGTAGATTTCTTCTGAGAGCCACATCACAGAAATTACCGCCTGCATTCCCTGCACAGTATTTGCCTCTCATGCAGTGGAGAGGCTGTGAGGGTGTGATGACTCCCTGGTTGTAGGTTTGACAATAAGGCTGTGATACTCACAAACCAAAGTGATGGTTCCCAGTGTGGGGTTGCAAAGCCCCAATAAAACACATAGGTGCCCTGGAGAATGCCAGAGGAGCATTTGAACTGTGTGAATTTAATGACATAATGAGGCCAGTTGCATGCATTTCCCATTAATTTGTGGTTTCACTTTATGCAGGATGAACAACTGCAACAGTATGAGTGCGTCAGACTAAAGTAGAGACATGCTGCGCAGAGGTGGCCATCACAGAGGATCTTGTTAGACTAATTTACATTGTGTTTTTTCAAGCTTTCAGTTCACTACTGCTAGTTGTGGCTCCTGTGCTCCAGTGTTGTTTTTCTGACACCCACTGTGTCAAAAGGCTCATCTTTGCAAAATATAATACTGTGCCCAAGGTGAAAACTTGTTAAGTGGAATATCTCCCTTTTTTTAAATAAACCCTTTATGACTTATGCTGCTGCATAATTTCATGAATGGTCTACAGTTATGAAAAAGGTTTTCTTCAAGACTCAAGTCTGTGGGAGTGTGACTGCGTGTTTGCAACCAGCTCAGCCTCTGACTGAACTCAGAAGTCACTAGTTAGTCCGGGCTAGTCTTGGAAACATGAATAGACATGTCTTTACAAAAATATTTTTGGTTGATTATTTGTCATATGGACTCATTTATGTTCTTTGGTACTTCTCAACCTTTTCATGTTCCTTCTTTCTGATGTTGGCATCAGCTGATATTGCCACATCTATCACCACCACCCTCTGCTCTTTGTCCACCAACACTCTGTCCAGTTGGTTAGCCAGGAGCTGTTTGTCAGTCTGGAAGCTGAAGTCCCACAGAACCTTGGCCCTGTTGTTCTCAGCCACC
>JAQLOL010000012.1:28885980-28900727 GCA_029783665.1 Naso thynnoides | reverse complement strand
CATGCGTGCCCATGCATGTAGGTGTGGGTGTGAACATGTGTGTGTGGGCAAGGCCAGGGTGGCCTGGTTACATGACTGACTTCTGGCCTGAAAAAGTCTCCCAGTCCGGCCCTAAATGTAGTGCGGTAAATATTTGTACACTTTTTTTTTGTCTGTTTAAATTGAGGGCCACTGGGTCACACTTGTCTTAACAGTAAACAGTAAGACTTGGAGTGTTGGTGCTTTCTCATTTGATTTTCACTATGTATATATATATATATATATATATATATATGTATGTATCTTTGCTAAACAAAGAGCTCAGTCACAGCAGCAGTGTATCAGTTCTTCAGTTCTTCTGTGCAATGAGGGACAAAATGTGGAGGCACTTTTAGTTGTACATCCAAATAAAGTGGTTTGGAAAATCGAGCAAGGTTGTTTACTTTGGTTGTTCAAAACTTGTCTTATTGGCCTTCCATTGGACAGTTGTGTCATTTTCCCTAGTCTCTCCCGTGTACGTTATCATAACTGAATTAAGGCCAAAACTATGTAAAAAGGCACGAAAAACCAAACTTGTGCTTTAGCTTTGTGTTTTGGTCAGTTTCCATATAAGGCCCTGTTTGCTACAACACTGATTTTATTCCCCCAATGATATGCTATGGTTTTGTGATTAAAACAATGTTCAACCAAACCATGAGGTTCTGTAGAGCAATATTTGACTCCTCAAGCCGCAGTGTGGAATGAAAGTGATAACAGCATTTTGTCAGTCTGAGCCCTCAGCAGTGGTCTTCCACACAGAGCCGTTTTCCCCTGAACCTATGAGGAGAGCTCTATAGGCTGCCTGTCAGCTGTCCCATGGTGCTTGGAGAGAGCTCATGGTCTTTTTAATTCCGAGCCAATCTTCTGTCCATCAGGAAACTTTATCCCTACTTTAGAGCTCAGCTCAGGTCTACACACTGTCACTGTGTGACATATCGTGCAGCCTACGCCTCGACAGTACCAGAAAATATTGTCAGCTTCTCCCCACCTCCAACTCACTTTCAATGTGAACAACAAATCATATTTTCACACTGGGTGTAGAAACAGAACCTCCTGCTTAGCACCCCACACCAATTTCATCCATGTTTGACTTTTCAAAGCAGTGTGTATCAGTGTGTTTGTGTATTGTGTGTGTTGGGGATGAAATCATGTGTAGAATAAAATAAGAGCTCTGAGCTTAGTTCATGATAGATCACTCCCTGCTTATCAGGTGACCCAAGCAGTTTATTTGGATTGTCCCACATGAGGCATCACATGTTGACAATAATGAGCGGGGGTGGATTCAGAGCAGCATAGCATGCACAGTGCAGCGAAGGTAAAGAAGCCACTCCTCGAATGCTGCCATTCTCAGGAGATTTCCATGAATAAAGGATTAGCTACAAGCTGTGAGTCAAGCCCTGGTTCTTCCAGTTGCTTTACATATTTAAGGCCGCATTTTGCACCAGCAGAACAGGCAGCTTAAAGTCAAAGAGGATTGTGCGGCGGTTTTGTTGAGTGGGAATGAACAAGTATATTGATGTAAATTCCCCCAGTTCTCAACATACATGCCTTATAATTTGAATGATGTGTTAGGGTGGGTTGAATATATATATCAACAAGCAAAAATGTACAGCTTTTGCACAGTAAAGTTTATCCTTGTCTTTTTGTGTCAGTTTGTTCCCAAGAAGGTTGGACATATTTGCTGTTGTAGGAGGAAAAATCTGTTTGCTCTTGCTCCTGTCTTTTGGACATACACATGCACATGCACTCACTTAACGCACACACACACACACACACACAGAGAATAGAGTTTGGTGACAGTGGAATGTTAATGTTGAAATGTATCGCATCTCCAGCCAGCAAGTCCTGGGAAGTTAGGCAAGCTTGTATCCTGAAGACTGGATCTCAAGAGTACTTTTATCAAGAATTGGTGGAAAGTTGGCAGGTCAGACCTGGCGGAGTCAGTGTCATTGTACTGGAACAGAACACTCACAAACAGATGGCAATAACAACACACACGTACATGCACTCACGTACACATACATGCGTTGTATGACGTATTGTTAAAGTATAAGAACGCCATTGAAGTCGATTGAAAACTTTGGAATTGTGAAGACTGTTGTGAAGCTGTGTTGTGCTGAAGTTATATATATTCCCCGAGGCTGCTGAAGCTGGTGTCCAGCTGGTTCATTTGATTCTTCCAAAACACTGTGTGTCTTTTCTATTTTTTATGTCAGAGAGATTATGAGCAGAGACTAGAAAGCTTTCAATGAGCTCAGAGGGAAGTCATATCACTGCTGATTTTACCCTCCAGGAATAATGCCAGGGAAGCTGTTGAACCCATCATACATTTAACTGCATCAACCAGGAAATTTGCCACTGATAAACTATATCAGTGTATGTTCATGACTTTGATTAAAGATTTTGCCTCTAGAAATACTACAGTGGGTAATATTATGAGACTGAAAGTCAAGAACAACAGTATGTAAAAAATACCTGTGCTTTGTTTGATAAGATGATGTTTCTCTGATGAGTAATATGTTATTCATAAAAGGTTTGGCAGCTGACACAACATTAGCTTCATGACAAGAGGAGGAGGTTTGTGTTCAATTATTTTCAGGCCTGCTATCATAAACCTGGCCTCTGTTCCATTTCACCAGAGAGGAGATGTAACTAAGCAGTATGTTGAGATGGAGAAAGTATATGGGTTCCACAGCTTTCTGGCCACTGCTCCACAGCTGGTAGCATGCCTTCAGTTTTATGAGGCATAGCGACACAGCTGTGTTTGTCAGAGAAGGTGGACAGAACATTAAGAGTGGGTTTTTATCTATGCAAACTTCCTCCATACTTAATGGACATTAAAGAGGCCAATCTATCAACCTAGGAGGAGTTAGAGTTCCATTCAGCATTGATCTAATGTTTCCTACAGACTGTGTGATTTTAGCAATCTTATAAGTTCATTGTATGCTTCACTGTGCGACATGGATCTCATGAACTTGGGTACGACATCAAGTTTAATATGTGCAGACTGTACGATGACAATGCCTGACAATCGTAGGCTACGACGTACATCTATTGGCAAGAATAAAAAACATCATCACCATGTGCTGCATCAGTGTGCGTCATCTATCTAAGCCGCCAGTACCATGACCAGATCTCAATGGCAAGACATTAGTGTTTTTTCTGGGTGTAGCGCCAGTGTCGCATTGATCGTTGCATCATTTCTTGCTGTATTTCCATTGATTGGTAAGTGGACGTAGGTCGTAGCAGCAGTCACCCTATGAGATGCAGCAAGACGGTCATCCTAAATTTTTGACACTGTCAGAAGATGAGCCTCTCTCACTGTGCAAGGTAGGACCACCATTTTGGAGCCATGACCAAAGACATCACTACATTTGGTCATCAGTTGTCTGGGACAGCCCATGATCGCACAGTGTATACCAGGCTTAAGACCTGTTGCAAAAACCAACAGTGTCTGTTGTTATCACTCGACAGACAGAAGGAGTTGTACTCCATGTACTTCCTGGTTCCCTGAAGACAAGAGGTTTCAGGCTCATTTTTGATCTTGGTTCATCCCCTGCATAATGTTTGCTTGCTAACTATAGAGAGGCCTCTAGAACAGGTGCAACCAGGTAATTGGTTCACTGCCATGGAAAACGTATATTTGGGTTGAGGTGGTTGTAAGACACAAAATTTTTCAAAAGCTTCTGCATTTTGTTTTGTTTTGTTTTGTTTTTCAGGGGAAAACCTACAAGTCGGCTACAACAGGCTGCCATCGGGCAGTTGCCAAGCTATCTGCACTTTCAGCAGGTGTGTGGAAGCAGCGCTGCAGATGCTGTACTTTCAGGATATGACAGCTTTTTTTTTTTTACTTCAATGACCGCATTGCCATGGACAGATCTAGGGAGTGGGGATGGTTTCCCATAGGTTAGTTAACTTCACCAAGGTTATAGGATCAACTTGGAGAGGAGCAAACCCATGCAGACCCTGCAGCTGAAGTATTTGGGTGTGGTGCTCAACTCAACTGAGCTCAAGGTATCTCTTGGAAATCAGAGGTACGTCAGACCACATCTTGACATCTATTACCCACATAACTTCCTTGTTCTCTGTTATGAAACTATTCAAGAGTAAGGAGGAATGTCTGTGTTAAGTAAGCATTTTTCATAGTATATGGAGTGCGAATACAGTATATGAAAATGGATTGTTGGCCATGGTAAACATCAGCTAAACCACATCACTGTTTGTAGGTCAGCATTTCTCTAAGAGCATGATTGCTTTTAAGTGACTTGTGTCTAGTGTAAAAAAAAAAAAAAAGCAAAAAACAAACAAAAAACAAACAAAAAAAACCCTTTATATTCTGAGTAGTCTTACATTCCAGTGGAAAGTTACTGTCACTTGAATGTCAGATGTCCATTACAAAAAACAAGTACAAAACTGTTTTTGCCTTCATCTCATCTTTGATGTAACAATGTCTGGAAACTAATGGCTTGCTGGTTTTTTCTTAGTCCCTCAGGAAAATTCTGCCTCTGCCTTGCCACCTTTCTTTCCCTATAGTCCCAAGGGAAAAGGATCCCTCAGTATTCTCTCTTTAAAAAATGTGCTGCAAATCTGCTGTAATTACAGCAGAAAACTCCTGAGACCAAAATTTGTTACCTCTCTGTCAGGTGTATGAATCCCTCAGGCTAAGACATTAACCACTGATTAAAGGCTTTCAATGTGAAAATTTTATTGAGTCTTCTTGTCATCTCACAGAGATACCTCATTATAATAACACAATGGTACTACATTACAGAAGTAGCAAATTGCAGATTCGGTTAAAGAAGCAGAACAATCAGAAATGAGAGGCGACAATTTTAAATACAAATTTGAGATACACTGAAATATTATAGCAAAAATTAACAAATCCAAAAATCAATTCATAAATGGATTTAGGAAAAAAAATCAAAAAGTAATTGGTTTTAAAGTTGTAAGTAATGGAAAAGCATAAACCATAACCCTTTCAAAGCAACAATGTTTGGGTTGATATACATTTCATAGAGTATCTTCTAGTTGTAGTAACACAGAATCAAGAAAAACACAATATAAAACATGCTTTTTTTTAGCACTTCAGTTGTCGAAAAAGCTTGATGCAAACAGAGAAACATGAGGGACTAATATTCTATGCTCGTGATAACATTCAAACACCTTTTTCTTCTCTTTAGGACAATAACTCGTGCTCCGCTTCAGCAAGATACACACATATGAATTTATGACAGGTGCTGGGTAAACATTTCCATGACCAACAAACTGTATGTTAAATATTTTAGAATAGGCATCAACCCAAAAGTATCACCCAGATGTGTTAAAATCAGAAACTCTGAGACCTGTACAACATAATAAAAAGGCATCAATCTGTCATCAAATAAATGCATTGCAAAAAAATGTGAAATATTACAATAGCACATCTCTACATCTTTACTTACTACAACATTATTTGTAAATCTTGTTAACTTATTCCTGGATACCTTTAATCGAACAGAAATGCATTGTGTTGAGGTGATAACTAACCTCATCTTCACGCATTATGATAATCTACAATTATTTTGCATCAGTGAAACAGGTCGTGGTAGATTAATGCATACAGGTAAGATATGTTAAAAAGCAAGATAATGAAAAGTTGTGCCATGTCAACAGAGCTGTTCAAAGGCATATGTTGTCTCTTTGATCAACAACTGCAACTAAATGCAATGCAGTTTAGTTCATCACCATATTGTATGTATTTACTTAGTTATAGGGGAAGATAATGTTAAAATTGTGTAAAAATTAAACTAAACAGCACAGCTCAATTCTCAAAGAACTGGCATCAGTAGAGATCCAGAGGAGCTTTTATATGCCTACTAATCTGTGTCTCTTTAGAATCATATGGAAGGTTTTTATAGTTTGTCAATCTCCCCACTACAATTACTACCCCTTTGTCCCCAAACACAAAATTACATAAAATACAGTTATACAAAAAAATTAACAGCATTCTACATTCTCTATGTGATAAGCTTGCCCTTTTGTAAAATAATTACAATCTGTATGTCTTAAAGATAGGATGCTGACAGATTTAAAGAATGTTAACTTGATAAGGCTTTGTTGGACACTTGTAAATAATGAAAGCAGTTAGCACAGCAAATCCAAGTGTTTCTTGACACGTCAGAAACACTTCATCATGTTTTTTTTTTTTGTTTTTTTTTGTAATTAACACAGAAACATTTACAGCTGTCTTAACTCTGTTGGTTAGTTCAGACTGCTGTTGAAGTGTTAATCCTAAAAGATGTCTGTTTTGATTTGGCGACACCTGTGGCTACTGGTGGTGGCATGCTCGTACACACAAAACTTGAATGATTTCATGCAACATTCAACATGCAATATGGATGGTCAAATCATAACTCTAACAGATATGCATTTGAAGATCTCATATCGCAATAAAACTAGCATGGACTCTACTGTTGACTAAAAGGAATGCAACAAGGTTGGCAATTTCCAACACATTTACGATTGCCCAATGTATGTCTATTTTAGCACAGCAAGAGCTTGCATAACATAAATCAATCTCTTTTGGCTAGTCAAAGGGCATTGGGTGTGTGCATAATTCCTCATGGATGTACTTGTACATCCTATGCCTGATATTATAGAAAATATGCTTACTTGTTTTATTGTGCATTAAATATGGAGCTGAAGGTCTTGTGAAAAGCTCAGAGAGTGTGTGTGTGTGGGCAATTTTGATTCTACTAAAGTGAAAAGTTTTATATAAGTCCAAATGATGAGAAAAAAGTAAATACGTACAATTTCTTTTCCAAAGTTTTTTTTTTTTTCAAATTTTATGTAGTTGCTAATTTAAATAAAGCCTGAACCTTTTGATCTTAAACATTGACCAACGTTAAAGCAAGCCAGGAAAAACTTGGGAGTTTTAGGTGAAATAGGGGGAAACAGACAGTGGAATGGAGAAACTGGCACTTGTGCCTGTGTTCAGATTCACTTCAAAATGACAGAGAAGAAAATCATCTTTGCATGTTTTTCTAACTCATGCATCCTGAAGGACAGCAGGGGTCTGGGAAATAGGCAGTGGTCTGGGAAATGTCTCCTAACTATACTGTTGCCTATGAGTAACAGTCCAGTCACAGATGTGTGGGCATCTGACAACCTGTCAGAACACTCCCATCATGCAGGTTTGGTTTCCAAACCAGGGGTAGAGAAATTCTCTTAGTTGGCTGCTTCTTCCACAAATCAGACATGAAAAAGTGAATAATAAACTTTATTCATTCTATTGTCCTGGGTTAAATATAAAGGCATATAGAAGCTACAAAATAGAAAATACAAAGAACATCATGAAACTGCAAATCTTCACTGGAACTGGGCACACACATCCTTTTGAGTTAAGACCTAGAAAGGAAAAAAAAACAATGTATAATAACCATGGTAGGCACAGTGTCTATTTAAAACACAAAATGTGCATTTAATGCACATATTAATAGGTTATCCTGCAGATTTTTGCACAAAATCTTAATCCATGGAAGTATTTAGGCTTTCTTCAGAGAAGTATGAGTTATGGTCAGGTTAAACAGGTCTACTACATTTCCCTAAACAGTTTCCAGTGCCTTTATTTTGCTTGGTTGACGATGGCACAAGGCTTTTATTTCAAATTCATTCAGTTCAACAAGTATATATATTCAGCCATATTTTAGAATTAGGCTTACTTTATTTTTTCTTCGGTCCCTTTTCCCAATAATAATAATAATAATAATAATAATAATAATAATAATAATAATAATAATAATAATAACTTCATTATGCTATTCATACTATACATACAATCACACATACAACCACAGTGACTGATATACAACAGAACAACACAGTCAATAATAGCATGTTAATATTGTTGAAGGTCATGAAAATGTACAATATGCCTACCTGGCATGCTCACTACAATTTGTTTGAGTCAAACATGCTCAGTCATTATTTGAGACCAAACTTTTATTTGAGGAAATACAGTCTGTCAAATTGCTATAATGCTGATGTTTGGCTGTCTGATAAAATATCAACAAAATCAAGAGCATCACTTTAAGTTCGTATGTACATATGCATTTATTTTCATACTGAATGTAAATATTTGTACATGTAAACTTGGTTGCAGTCTGGCCATTTTTAATACAACTCAGCAACACTTTCTGATAGACTTGATTGGTTCCTATTATATTATGTACCAAAGTATATTATGTAGGTCTACCAAATTTGATGAATATTAGATTACATTTATAGGTTTGGTCTCAAGCAACTTTTGCAAAAATCAGAAATATAAATCAACGGCAATGGAAATGGACATGGGGAATTTGGTTAGAAATGAGCTAAAACCACAAAACTTAAGAGTAAACTGTTGTTTTGACTCACATGTATTGGTTATTAGCATATGGTCAAGTATTTTGTAAATGACAAAATTCATCCCAAAATTTAAGTTCTACCTTAGTCCATGGTGAAACTTTTGCCAAAGATCACTAAAAATCTGCTAATTTTTGAGACATACTGCCAATGCTCAGAAAAAGAGAACTGAAAACACAGGATATGTCAGAACATTATTTTGTGTGGTTTCTGTCACTGCCTCTGAGATGTACAGTGCTGTCTTAATGCATTTTCAACGTGTATTCTGAAGGCCTTGTTTAAGCTACGCCAAAAGCTGATAAACAGTATCAGTCACAGAGGGGATTAGTTACACAGAGTGCCCCCATCCCACTGCCTCTCTGTTTAATTTCAACTCCAGTCATTTGCATGCTGCAGTGTATTTGAAACTTACTGGACATCTTTGGTATGCGGATGGGACCACTGCTGGTGCCATCGCCCCCTTCGGTCAGAGCTTTGATCTCAATGAGGTAGTCTTCTCCAGAGGGGATTTGCAGCTGCACCCTGGTCTTGTTGGTTTCCAGCACAGTAGTCTTGCCATGCCTGTTCTGACGATACGCAACCTGGAAGAGAGTGTTTGGGTCCTGGGGTTAACATTTCATTTTTGGCCACCAACAGTCAGACATGAAACCTTTCTGACCTCTTATACAACTTTATTCAACGGATGAAATCAATGTGTTAGAAACAAAAAAGACCCCAAAGCAAGGGATGTGTGTGCAGCCAGATTTGGTTGTCTAGGAGGTAGTGAATGCGAAATGCCTTGTGAGATGCTGGCTTGACCTGATGAGTCAAGGTAGAGGAGCACAAGCTTTTCAAAACATGACCTCTGTCTCCCTTTTTGAACATTTAGTCATTCAAAATTAATTTTCATCAAAAAGCAGCATAATACTTTAGCTTTATAGTTGAAAAGAAACACGCAGCAAAGAGAGCAAACTGTCAAACAAGTTTTAAAAACATGGATAATATGTAAGATATTTTCACTTTTAATTAAATGCCTTTGCCAAATTATAAAACCACTCATGTCTACATGCACTGCATTTACAAAGAGCTTTACAAAAGACTTGTCATTAAATGAGCAAGGCTGCACATCTGTGACAGATAAATATATGCTGGTTATTTCTAAGTTCAAGGCCTACAGAAAGTGTCTATTTAAATTACATATCTCATTTTCTTTCTCCAACAAATTTTCACACATAGTCCCATGGTCTGGAGCAATGTTGCATTTTAGACCTCAGAAAATGGTCCACTGCGGCATGTCATTATCACTTCTGGAATTGCTAGCACAAAGCTCCTTCATCTTGAGGAAGAGGTAGTAGTCTGAGGGTGCCAAATCAAGTGAATAGTGGGGGTGTTAGAAGAGTTTGAATCTGCATTCCAGGATAACTGCACAAAGGCTGATATTTTTCAGACAGTGCTCAATTAAGCTTCCTAATTACCCGAAAAAAGAGTCATCACAAAATCACTAACTTCAAACATTCTGCATTATCACTCAAAGGGACCTATTTTCGCATGGGTGCAAAGCTGGTCTAAGCATAGATTCAAGCGCATTTGCAATTTGCAGCAGTTGAAGGGCTTTTTTTCTGCACTTCGAGTTGAGTTGCTATCTTTGTGGCTCAACATGAACTTTTGATGGTGATATGGCACTAGAAGGGGTGTGTCGGTAAGGATACGCTGGTGCAATTTTGGTGTCATTTTGATGTGATATCACTATTAAAGGGGTCATATTATGCTTTTATGTCTCTTTCAACCAGTAAATGATGTTACAAAGTTGGTTGCCATTTAAAATGATGCCAAAGTATGAAATAATGAGGTAAGGGTATGCAGCAGTAATCCTTGTGGGCTGTTTCTAATGGCTCTGAATGCTCCGTTCTCATTAGTTTTTTTTTTCTTTTTTTTTTTTAAATCTCAGACCACTAGTTTGTCACAGTGTGCTGGGCTTCTCTATAGGTTCATCTGGAAGGTGTGTGTTTGGAATGACCAATCAGAGCAGAGTAAGCCTTTAGAGGTGGGGCAGGAGCTAAGACAGAACGTCTCAGACAGATTCAAAAATCCTGGAAAAAACAGGGCTGCTGCAGTCGGCTGTATGAGAAAACAGATGAGTTCTTTGAGCATCAAAGCATGAAGACCTGCTCTAGAAGTAACCAAGAATAAAATATGAACCTAAGAAAATGAGCATTATATGGCCTCTTTAAGCTTTTGCAAGCTCAAACAGCTCAGCAATGCAGGTACTGCAGGGCTGTTTTGGTGGCTTTAGTGGGCAAAATCGAATGCAGTCTTCTGATTCAGTTAATCATATGAAAAATGAAGATGACTCATTTATGAAACCGGACATGAATTGGGCAGTTGGCAATGTCATGACACAGTAGCGATGAGCTACAAATGAACTACAACTAAGTTACACATATAGGGGTAAAAATTTAAAAGCCTTTTCACCTTGTATCTGGTTCAGTAGTCTACTGACTGTGCAAGGGCACAGAGTGTGACACCGCATCATTTCCACACAACAACTGAGGCCATTTAATTGATTGGAAAGGAAATTATGCACACTCAAAGCTCCTGATTAAATTCATTTAGTACCACAACATCAGTGATGTTTTGAACGCATTGCCCTCTATCATTGTTAATAAAACACTTGCATTGGCAGGTTTGACTGTGCATAATTTACTTGTTCACTCTTTAATATTGTTCCAGCACTCATTTTAGTTTATTGGATGGGTGTTCTTTGCTCACTTTGACATTTAATTAACAATGAATTTGCAAATTAAGTTTTTAGTTAAATTATTCACATTTCCAAAGCATCAACTGATATGCCCACCTTGATGCCTCCCAATCATCTCATAATACCAACGGGAGGAGCATTTATAAATTAGTTACCTATTAAGAAGCCAATTAAGAATCATCAGAGGCCTCATAGTATCAGAAATTCTTTGAAATTTGACAATGAACTCTAAGTTGGTCAGTTTCCTTCTATGCACAGTTTGTCTGGTGGTGCCAGTCTGCTTATTCTTCAGTCATTACAAAATTGACAAAATGGATCTGAAGGAGAATAAAAGGGCAATTGTAATGGTTTGAAGTTGGCCGTGGCACACATTCTAATTATCTATTCCTTCTACTTAACTGTGATATTTCTGTTCACCAAATTACTAAAACGCTGACATCACCTACACGCACTCCCAGCGTGAACTTAGAGTTGTGCTTGTATTGACGAAGATAGAGCCAGAAGATTTTATTTTTACTCATCTTTTTCTACCTTCTACCTAACTTTAATTCACACAGACAAACATACACACACACACACAAACACACATTCACACACACACAGAGGGCCTATGTCTAGCACGCTGACATTTGCTGACAGCTGAAGCAACTTTAGTGTTTGTAACTGCATGTTTATTGGATCCAAAGCAAGTATTAAACAACTGATGAACCTGACGTTATACCAGATGTTATAGCTGACCAATGCCCAGACACCGGAAGACAAACAATTTCTATTTCTCTCAAAGCCTGATGATTAACAGTGTGTAATTTTGCAATTTTGGAATTTTTCTTATCCATCTTTTGAGAGACTTTCTCATTCTATTTTCTCCACCCACTGTTACTGGGAATGCATTGAGCAGCTGTTCTGGTGGTACTTTGCTTTACAGGCGCAACACCGTATTGAGGTCTCACGCATTCTTGTGCCTTGACTAATCGAACCAGCAGATTGGTTGGCTCACATGAAAATCTTTTCACTTTGTTTACACCTGAGGTGCACCTGTTCTTAAAGGTAATGAGAGCAGACCTTCTGATTGGTTATTGCATCTTCTGCCAAACACACACCCATGAATTGGTGAAGTGATTGTGCACAGCTAATAGGAGTATACACTGTGTGCAAAGAGCTCAGAGGGTGGGGCAGAGCTGCTTCCCATGGCATGTAGTCTCACGTAGCCAGACCTCTCTCAACAGCAATCAGCACTGGGAAAAAAATCTGGCTCTACACATACACATTCTGGTATAGAGGAAAAAACGCTCCGCCTCATTTGTTTTTCTCTAAACCAATCACAATCGTCGTGCACAATGCAAAGCCCCAGATACTGCTACTGTGCCTCTGCAAAATAGTGTCGTGGAAAACCCGTTTCAGTGAAAGATTTAGACATGTGGAAAAGAGTCCTGGCATTAAAATGTATATACCTACAGCTAAGAAAAAGCCTCAAAAACCTGCAGACGATGTTTGTCGACTATGTGGTACGACTTTCACGGATAAAAGAAACAAACATAACTTGATAATTGGTGCCTTACAGATGAAGCCTCCATATACTTTAGCTCTGGAGGAGCTTACTGGACTCATTAAAACCACAGATGAATTAAGAGCTGTAGCCCAAGTGAATCTTGCAGAACCATATTAAATAAATATCACAGAAGCTCATGTGAAGTGGACCGATCGGTATGCTGGTCAGGTTGATGTCAGCGGCACATGCTGCTTCCTGAGTTAAAAGCTGTGCCAAATCAACTCCGACTGGCGATGGATGTGTCAGAAAACGGATCAGTGTTGGACATCAGTCCTGCCACACGAAATATGGCATTTTCTCAGGTGTGCTCTGACATTGTTTTGGTCCTGGTCAAATCAGATTAGCTCTGAGGTTATTATTGTTGTTTTCCATTGCACTTCGGGACTTAAAAACGGTAACACGCAGAAAGCTGAAGGGGTGGGGAATGCCAGGCTGCCCTCCCGGTACCTTCTCAGTCAATGATAGTCTTGCACAGTAAGTCTGCAAATCCGGTGGGTCAGACTACCATGCATGAGGTGGCAAATGTGGATCAGGACACTCCTTAAATAAATCAAAACCTTTGCATCTTTGTGCCTGCACCTTGTGCCACAGATGAGCATAAAATAGAGTCCATAGTGTGTGTAGACAAAACATAATCAAAAACAGAATTTTTTCACACATTTATACAAAGTGAATCAAATATAATTCATGGTTAAAAGAAGATGAATTTCTTCTGTGTCATGATGCATTTCATTTTATCACCTGGAGCAGATCTTTTAATTCTAAAAGGTCAGACAGGGCTGATCCATAATGTTACACTGGAGTGCTGAGGTCCATCTTTCCACTGCAACGAGAAAGCCATTTATTGGGATGACAGCTTCTGAGGCTCTATTTGTTTCCCCAGTTCTGGTGTTTCTGCCATTACTCTGACAAACTCACCTTGTATCCCGTCACCTCTGACTCATTTTCCATCGTCTTGACATGTTCCCAATTTAGAAAGATCTTAGAGTTTGTCAGGTTCCACTCAATATTCGCTGGAGGCTGACTCGGAGCTGCAAGATATGTAATTTTGAAGACACAAGTTTCACAAATGAATGGATAAACAGATGTCATCAATTGTATGCTCTAGAGTAACTCTGCAATCTGCCTCAACGCAATCATTCTGTGAGGCAGCAGAATGCATTTCAGACAATGTACACTTCAGTCTTCAGACGGAAGAAAAACTGAGGTCAAGAAAGGAAGAAAAGAAAAGATTACCTCGTTTATGTGTGTAGAAACACAATCTAGAAGGATGAAATGAAAAGTAGACTCTAAAGCAGCTAAAAAAATCCTTCCTGCTTGTTATAACAGGTTATTTTTGTACTGTGTCAGGCTAACAGAAAAAGGAGAGCTGCTGACAATACTTGGGGGGGGGGGGGCAGTGTTGTGTGTGTTCATTCAGCTTCTCCTAGAAGGAGAGGGGGTAGGACTTCTGGGTTGAGTTGGAAAAAAAATGGCAGCATGCCATAGTCTAATTTATGGCGCTATGGCCTCATGATGAGACAAAAAATATATTTCTTGACCCCTCACTGTATAAAAAGATGTGAAACATTGTGTGTACCGTTCCCTCAGCAAAGAATTTCACTCAGTGTCAGCCAAGGTTTCAGCCCCTGTTCCCTCCCCTCTGCATGCTGCCGTATATGCGCACGCTCACACAACTTTCCATGTTGCATCACGTGGGAGTGTGGGAGATTTTAAGGGGAAAATGTCTTTAGGTGTAAGTAGTGTTAACTAGCATTACAGTACCTGTTGTAGTTATCCACTCCTCAAAGACAGTTTTATCCTTATCATTGTGACATCAAGATGCTAATTATCTAATGTTATTGCAGAAGTTATCATCGTAATGAACGTATTTAGACACTAACTGTTGGGTTACATAACGTCACTTCTTTTCAACATCTAAAGAGCGAGTTAGCTCATCGTGTATGTTAACTAGAGGAATTGGCTTGCAAGGCTGGTTGGAACGGTTCCAGGGTGCCACTCCGAAGGTTTGCCACTCCGAACGTTAACTTTCATGTTTCGGAATGGTGGTCTTTAATTACT
>JAQLOL010000012.1:28872722-28885880 GCA_029783665.1 Naso thynnoides | reverse complement strand
GGGGGGTTATTTGAGAAAAGAGCAAAAAAAAAAAAAAAGTTTGCCTTTCTACAAGGTGGAGACCAGAGAAGGTCATCACTGATTTTGAAATCGGAGCCATGCAGGCTTTGAGGGCAGAATGTGATGGCATCTCCACCCAGGGATGCTACTTCCACTTCTGCCAGAGCCTTTGGAGGAAGCTGCAGGAAGTTGGGCTACAAAGGTGAGTGCTTGTAACCTGGTATGTTTTTTAATAATTATTTAAATTTAGTGGAAGGATATGCATTTTTATTAGTAGTATATTAGAAGTAGAAGTAACGACAAAAAATTAACTAGTAGTTAATTAATCATTACCTTGGCATGGACTGCTATAATTTTTTTTTTTACCTTACTTTCTCATTAACTACTCCAATTTTGTGTAGCCTACCTCAGTTCCTCACTAACTACTACCTTTTGGTGTAGCTGGAAAGCGTTACTAAAACTTTCAAACTTTTTTTTTTCTGCAGGTCCTTACAGGCAGGACCAGCGGCTGAAAACCTGGGTGCGCAAAGCGATGGCCATTGGTTGCCATTGGTGTCTGCGTGGGAGCAGACCGTGGGGACCCTCCACCCCCACAGTGCAGAAAGTGGAGGCAACACAATGAGCAGCTGCGCTGATTGCGGCGAGAATTTCTTACTGTGCATTTGGGCGAGAGGCTACTGAATCAGTACTGGGAGGCAGTGCAATATGCCATCGTTACATTTGAGTAGGCTGGAGTAACCCTTGAGTAGGATTTGAGTAACCCACTTTGGCTTTGGTTTGTTCAGAATATTATTTATCTAGGCCTATTGTGTAGCTACTGTTTATAAGATTTAATTTTCCTTTTAGTTTTGTTTGTTTGTTATGACTTGAGTTTGAGTTGTCACGATGCACTTTGGTTTAATTAAGCAGCACTTTTTGTAAACTTGTAACCTAACTGACCTGCAGTTTACTTGTCATGCAGTCATTAAATTGCCCTGTTTTCAAACTTAAAGCTTATTCACATACTTGCATACAAATAGGCTACAAACAGTTCACTACGATACTTTCCTGTTTGCTTTAATGCACAGGGCTCTTATAGCCTAATACAAATTGGGGGGGGGGCAGACGAATAGTAGGAATATTTCTCTAGATTTTGAGAAGATCCCTCTGGTTTGGGAAGAGGACATGCAGATGCACTCCAAGTTCTTGGACAGAAAGGTGGGGATGGTTTAATATTTGAGACTGACTGGCTCTATTCAGACTGGCTACATCTGAGTTATCTTGTCTCGTGTGTGTGTGTGTGTTCAGAAAGCAGGATTAGTGGAAACTCTGAGTTTGTTGAGCCTGAGATGAGGGAAATTCCGAGTCTTCTGTTTCAAAGAGCCAAATCAGCGCAATGCTGAGTCAGTTGCTATGGCAACATGTGATCGCCCGCTGAGCGTGACGCAGGAAGGAGAGACGTGGCGTGTGAATTAAGTCCTAGTGGACCAAGAAGCGCAACTTATGCAGGACGTTGCGTCGGGAGCAGATAATACATCCATGGTCAGGTGCGGGTGACCAGACCTCCGTTAGATGTGCTACATTTCCCCGATTTTCTTATTAAAGATATCATTTCACCGCAGCGACAATCAGATATAGTTATTAACGTTAATGATAATGTGTTAGGCTATATTATATTGACTGATTGGTTGATTGATCTGAACGTCACATCGCAGGTAGGGTTAGGGCCATTTTATCGGAGCTGATTTTGTGCATTGCCCTATAGCCTACAATTTAACCATCACATTGAATATTGAGAAAAGAAAAAAAAAGACAGCCTATGGAGGCCTAAGTCAAGAGGTCTCACTTGTCTGCACGACATTCTTATCCACGCTTTGTTGGATTACAAGGAGAAAAAAAAGGAACGAACATGAAAGTAAAATAAATTGGCCTGTGGACCAAGCACACGCCTCTAACCTGGTAGGTCAGGGTTCGAACCCCTATTGATGCCATTCACTTTATATCAATCAATGCTTCTCTTTATTTAAAATCATTTACCTTTTCACCTGCGCAGCAGTTTTCCCACGTTATCTCATGGTGTTTTGCTGCAGCAGCGGTATCAGACTTTTTTTTTCATTCTCTGCGGACGTCATCAATATTTCAAGCTCCGCTGGTGTAGGCTACAATGTGTCTCACCTCTCTGTCATTATGAAACCTCTGCCATCTGTAATCCATTGACATGGCTTTTTATGCTCACGGTGAACACGCATCACACTCAGAGTTGATTGAACTAATCAGCACCGCGGAGAGCTCCGGTAAGAACCATGCTGCAACACTCACCTGTAAACAAGCCTATCCCGTGTGTGTGTGTGTGAGGGAGAGAGAGAATGTGTTCCGCGAGCATGCACGTGATAACAGTTATTTTCGGAAAGGGGGCCCCTTGGGGTTTCGGAATGACGAACCTTCGGGGATTTTCGGAATGGCGAACTTTTGGAGTGGCGATCTTTCGGAATGGGGATCACCCCCCAGTTGGGTGTGACTGATCACAGTGCCAGGTTTGTTAGCAGTGTCACATTGCTTCATATTTTAGCAGCCTCAGCAATTAGCCTAGTTCTGACCGACAGTACAGTTGAAAACATAAAAAACATAAGATGAGATTGTAGTCTTAGTTGAGTTTGAAAGAGGAATGTGCATGCTGGCTGATAATTGTGTTCTTATGATTTATTGATCGATCGATTGATTGATTGTTTTATTTTCGTGTCATGTGCAAAGTGCCCAACCCTCACAGGTTTATAAGAAAACAAACTTCCAGTTGCAGCAGTCAAATTACACAAAGACTGCAGGTTAATATACAGCTCAGTCCTAAACAAAATATTATTCCTTGTTTACCAGGCATGACAAAGGAAATTTGCTACAAAAAAGGTTACCTTTCTAAAGCACAAAAGTTTTTCATATGCATCCATCCAAAAGAAGTCAGCATATATTGACTACATTTTAGTAAAAAGCATTTTCCTGCGGTCATCAGGCAACAAAGCAAGACATGAACTTTGTTCTCAATCTCACCTAGGTCACCTGGAGCGTAATAAAAACTGGTCTCCAGAGCTAAAGGTAACATACCCAAACGTAGCTGTGCACACAGCAGTCTGTCTTTTATTTCATTTATGCTGCATATAGAGTTCCACACTTGAGCTATTTTTTATAAAACAGTAAGTTCATAGCTTTGGCTTGTACCATTTATCAACTGACCATATTTTCTTTATATTTGAGAAACATTTGCTCCTTACCTCAATATCACAAAACAATCTATTCTGGAAAATGAATAACAAATTGTACAAATGAACTAAATATTTTAACTCCTTGGCCCAGGGGAGACAGTGTGAAATGCCCAATTGAAAATCTTTTTACTGAGTCTGCGATCAGACATTGTCCAGAGTCTAAACATTTGAAATTTATGTCTGATGTTTGGAGGTTCCAAACCCATCTCTCCACAAATGGCCAAAACTGATGTAAATTTATGGACTCCCAAAAAGGAGTGAATAGCTCTGCAATGCACAGTGTTAGAACTTGTATGTACACTTGTACACAAATCTCCTACACACGAGTTATGACGTTGTGTTTAAGTATAGAAACCTAAGTGACGACAACTTTTGACTCTATTTAGTACAGATAGTGAGCTCTCTTTGCAGATTGAGCTGGAACATATGGACACTACCACAAGTTTTTTGTGCTGTAATGATTTCATCTGTTCATACTGGATATTTAAAAAAAATAATTCTTGTCTTTTATTCTAAAGTCTGCTGCTTGGCACTCTAAATCCAAAGTTACAGTTGCTTAACAACACAGTATCTCTTTTCAGACAGACTTGAAAGATTGAGAATCATTTAAAAATCATTTCTGATTCTGTACAAAGATTTCTCATTTGTTTTTAAATGACTATCACATTCAGAAATGCTTTTGCTAAAGATGTAAGTCCAAGGTTTATGCCAAGTGCAGATTTAATACTGTTTCCAGTGTTCTCTATCTTGTTCCTTGTGAACAGGTAGTTATTTCTCATTACACATTCACTGTGTTAAAACAGTTTTTGACTGTTGTAACTATTAAGTGACATGTCACCTCCTGTTTTCTTTCAAAAAAAAAAAAGATGCAAAGAGAGTAGAAATGGCAGCTGTGATGTAGGTGTGTGTGAATGAAAGGTGGGAAAAAACAGTTGGAACTTATTTCATTAAACAAAGTCAAGATTACTGTGAAGCATTACATTAAAACCAATGGGTATATAAATGGTATTATTTAAAAAAAATAATGTATGAACACTTTGTGGTGGCAGGTTTGATCTTAAGATTTGATGCACTGTCTAGAAAAAAGCACGTTTGTTTGCAACATTTTATTTTTAGACACCAGCATGATCTTCAGGGTTGAAGGTTTTTGAGATCAACGCATTTCGGAGTTCGTATTTTCTGTTTATGAGTGGAAACACAGTTTTGCTATTTCTGTCACCTGGTCTAACAAAAACACTAAAGCCAAGCTGTAATAATTATAATAATGGTCACACACATCTTTTTTTTTAAAATATTAACTTAATTCAGTGAAATGTTATTAAAAATCTTTTGAAGTTAAAATTTCAAAATATTTTGAAGTGGAAATTTAAAGTAAGCACGAACAAAGCTGAGA
The DNA here is from genome assembly GCA_029783665.1 of Naso thynnoides. NCBI lineage: Eukaryota > Metazoa > Chordata > Actinopteri > Acanthuriformes > Acanthuridae > Naso > Naso thynnoides. Next base: position 28,881,254 of record JAQLOL010000012.1, on the reverse strand, counting down.
TGCTGTTTTAATGAGTTAAAGCAGGGAGCAGCTGAAATCAGTTGAGTGTAATCCTTGAGAGCAGGTGAAATTTCTGTTTAGAAATTAAGGCAGTTGAATTGTCGGCGTGTATGTAAATGCTGAAAGCAGTTGTACAAACAGCAAGAGTAAGAGCTGAAAAGAGATGAACTCTCATCTGTTTATAAGAAGTCAAGTATGTGAAATGTGAGTGGCTAGCAGCTTATGAAAAGCCAAAAAAAAAAAAAAAAAGAGTTGAATTGTATATCATAAAATCTTTGCTTCGCTTGACTGCCAATGTAATTCAAAAGTGGGCACTGTACAAAGACTGTGTTCCAATTCCCATTCTAACATACAATTATACTATTAAATTAAAAATTAATAGTTAAATGCCATATGCCAAAATAACAAGCTGTCCTCCTACACCCTCAGTCCAAATGCAGTATGCAGTTGGACTGGATACCAGATGCTATGTAAGTGGTGACAGCAGTTAAAATGTCAGTTTATTTAATTATGTGGCACAGGCTGAAAGCAATTTTATTGTTATTTTTATGCATTTTAAAAACAAACAAAAACAAACAAACAAACAAACAAACAAAAAAAACAATTGGGAAAATGCAACACTTTTAAACTTCCAATGAAAAGGATCTCAGAATGCTATTTGCTGACATATATTTGCAGGTTTCCTTTAAAATCAGGCTGAAGGTGGGGGCTTGTTGCAGTTATTGAGCAGAGTTCACACTCTGCAGTTGTGCTGAATATGTGTTCAACACCTGCCTTGCAGCTAATTTTAGTGGTTCAAATAGTTGACTTTGTCTGACTGGTAGTTCCCAGTGAAAATGCCTGGTTCACAATCAAGCACAGAGAGACTGAGGGAGATCAGTTTGATGAAAGAGAAGACAGTGCTGAGGTGGTTTTCTTTACTCTACTACAGCTGACCCACTGGCACATTATTCCATCTGTCACATCCGCACTGTGCACTGTCTCTGTGAGCATGAGCCAATGCAGGTGTCAATCTAAGGATGCTAGTATTCTTCCTCTCTCTATGGCACTGAAACAATCCCTTCCTAGAGCTACAAACTACAAACTCCTATCAGGAACAAAAGAGGATTTAAGAAAAAGGCTGAGCAAACACTGACAAAAGAAAGAGAACATTGTTGGGTCCTGCGCTTGGGCACTCACGTGGTTTCTTGGTGGTGATGTTAAGCGCAGGGCTGCAGGGTCCTAGTCCAGCGCTGTTCTGGGCTCTGACTGAGATCAGATAGACTGTGTTACCCTTCAAGCCAGAGAGCAGGGCAGTGGCATTGATGGTCCTCACTGTCGCTGCTTCACTCTGCTGAGATCCTTTCTCCCAAAAGAGAACCTGCGCAAAAGACAAGTCTTAGCATAGACCTCCAGCCATGTTGCCTAACTTTGTCTATTTCCATTTTTAAACTGTTTTCAAATCTATAAAGTGGTGGCAACTGAGCTGAGTCACACCCAAGTTATTTAGCCAATTTTCCTTCAGTAATGTATGTGGCAGCAGAGCATTAGGTACTGGGGCACACACACAGGAGTCTCACTCCTATGCTTACTTCATTAAAATGTGAAAAAAGTGGGTTCATCTAGGTTAAAGCCTTTAATATGCTGCAGCAGTAATTGTATGGAGCCTAACTTAAAAGGAGAAATAAAAACAGTTTCATGCTGTGGTTCCTAAGGCTGTCCAACCCATATTTTTAAACTACCAAAGGATACTGTATCTGACAATCAGCTATACCAAAAGCAGCTGGAAGTGAGCAGTACGAGGATAAGGAGCTTGTCAGAATCTGTATTCGTGGGGAGATAATTTATGACCCCAACTCGAGACAGAAAAACCAGACAGGAAAATGTCAAACAGATGGTTTGAGAGTAGGTACTTATACAATTGGCTGCACGCAGGTTTTCAGGGATCTTGCTTGGGAGAGGCAGATTAGCGACAGGGCCTGGAGTTGCTGATAACAGATGCATCTAGGGTGGTTTTTTTCCCCCGCCAATTTTAATTATAACAGTTTTCCTTAGCACTTTGGAAAATATGTAAAATACCTGAGCAGACGTTTACAGTTTCAACATCATGTCTTCTAAGAATCTAAACACACGTTCAAAGAGGGATGAAAGAGAGGGATCTGAGGAGACTTAAACTGACTTGCTGCATCTTAAAGTCTTATGGAGAGAATGGCAGTAAGGTACGCCATACCAACAGTGTTTTAACAAAACTAATATGTGTGTCAGGAGCATAACAAATATTTCCAGAAAGTCTGATACAATTTCTGTATTGTGCCAGGTGGATAAAAAGTTGGGAGAACAATTCTTAAGCCTGTGGTAAGGGTAGGATGAGACATCAATCCCCTTCCCCAAACACAGATCCTCCAATCATAGCTTAGCAACTGTTACTAGGGGTGGCAGGCTTGCCAAACTTTGGATTTATCCACTTGGAGAGGTGTGTGTGTGTGTGTGTATGTGTGTGTGTAAAACAAAAATAAAACAGACTGTGATGATTTGCTAATCCTTTTGGATGTATACTCAATTGAGAGAACACTGCAAAGACAATATATTTAATATTTTATCTTTAAAGGCTTTAGTTGTGATTGACTATTTTTGCCTTTGTGTTTTCTGTTTCCCCTGTGTTTCCACCTCCTGTGTGTGTGTGTGTGTGTGTGTGTGTGTGTGTGTGTGTCTGTGTCTGTGTTCCTTGTAGCCTGGGCATGGTTTCCTTCACCTGCTGGCTGTTTCGACTTCACACCTGTAGCTCTTCATCTCATCACCTACCAGTAAATAAAACTGGTCTCTAGCCATTAATCTCCAGACTGTTCCACCTCTCTATATGAGCCTGCCTTGAACTTCAGTTTTCAGGAATGCAACAGCCTCCACACCAACACCAGCCCACAATTACCACCAGTGTCCTGCTTGTGTTTTTCGTGTCACTTCATCATGTAACCATTCAGTGTTGGTTTAAATCTGAAAGTACATTTCAAAAGCAGAATTATATTAATTCAACCAAAAATAATTTTAACAATTATTTTACACAAATATGACATTAAAATTGCTCAAATGTCTCTACAAATGTGAGTGCATATTTATTAGACTTCTCACAAAGACAAACTTTAACTTAACAGGTCCGCTAAGTTTTATGACGCATCTTAATCTAATTCAAGCCTAAATAGCCTGTGAAATAATGTTTGAAAGAATGATTTGAATTCCAGAGGCTGGACACACCAGCAAATGTACTACAAAAGGCTTTAGTAGTTAGTTATGTTTAACTTTGTATTCTAATCTGATAAATATTGAAATTGCACAGTATGTGGGAGTTATCAAATATTATACTCTGTAAGAACAGATGCTTATTCTGTTTTTGAAATGTACTTTCAGACTTCTGTGGTTCCCAAACAGCTGACAATAATGTCCTAAAACAAGGAGTGTCAAACACTGTCAATGACGCCAAATCTCCTCAGCAGCAGTCAGGCTTCCTGGGTATACCCCACATTTCGGATATCTGGGGTTTAGGGGAAAATGTTATTTTTATCTAGGTTTTCCAAAGCTTAGTCCCAGGAGAGTGTTAGTTGTAGAGGATGGTGAAGTAAGATGTTCACACTTTCTTTTATTTATTTATTTCTTCTTGAATAGCAGCTCAGACAGCCCTGATATCAAGTCTGGGACTGGAACAGCTGCCAACAGACCTCTTCATCCCTTGGATTAGCCTTTGAAAAAATCTGCTGGTCCAACAAACGTACTGTTTTAATGTCAGAATATTTTCACATTTTCCCCAGCCGCACTTTTATTTAAATAAACGGCAGCTTATTGTACTGTCAGTCACTCAAGGATTAATTTCTTCTCCTTCTTTGAATATTCTTTGTAGCATTATTATTTCAACTTTATTTTTCATACCTCATATGAAATGATCTTCGTGCCGTTAGACCCAGGGGGAATGGGTTCCCAGTACACCTCCATCTCAGAGGCTGACACAGCATGGGCCCATACTCTTGATGGCGCCTCAGAGGGCTCTAAATGAGATAAATCATGAATAATACATGTATGCAATTAAGAGGAAAAGCATAGGTTTTCTACAGATAACATGATCAGTCTTTTTTCTCACCTTCTTCTGCAGATAACACTCTGACGACACGGCTAAACTCTCCCTCACCCATGCTGTTGTAGACTCCCACCTTCACTTCAAACTGGGAGAGAGGTGCGATGCTGTCGTTTCTGTAAATATATCTCGATGCGTCGGGTGATGCCAGCACTGTCTGGATCCAAGTGCTGCTGCCAAGCAGGCGAAAAGCCACGACATAGCCAAAGTCATCTCCACTCTGCTGTTCCTCTGAAACTGGCTGATGTAGGGACAGAGAGACAAGTTACACCTTTCACTCAAACAACCCTGAGCAGAAATGTAATCAATGAGCTGCCAAACACAAAGTAGAAGAGCATTTTATGTCTATTAAGCAAATACAGTGTCTCTCTGTGCTGTGAACCACGTAAAAAAATGTAATGTTGTCTTGATTTACACATGCAAAATTTGCCCAGACTCTGTGTCCCCATTTTTGATTTACACAACAGGGGAAGTCAGCAGGCAGCAAATCAAAAAAGCTCTGCCTTAAATTAAAAGCCATTCCTCTGAAGCCGGGCCACTGCAGACACAGTAATGCTGCCATAAGTCCATTCTCCTCAAAAAATTCTAAGAAAGCTTCAGCACCATGATTCTCTTACCTCCCATGTGATGACAAGTTCTCCTCGAGCGCCCCCACCACCACTCACATTAACTGGTGCAACCTTGGGCACTAAACAGGCACAAAGAAAACTTAATCACCATTTGGTTTGGACTGTTAGGACCAAACAGGTACAGAGGATTCTATTAAAACCACACAGCTTTGAATGAGGTGATCACAGCCACTCTGGAGAGCTTCTTATTTACACAAAATGGGTTCATCACACGGCAGAGGAATTAGGTTTTTGTTGACAGTGGCATTATCACTCGTGTATGGTGCCGTTATTAGCTGAACACCGTATGTCAGCCCCATGTGTGAGGCGCAACGGGAAACCTGTTCCCTTGTGATTCAACCAGCGGGATGAAATTACTCAGCTAATCTGCTCTAAATAGACACTTTCATGTCCTTGCTTCGTGGCATGTGTGACTAGCTCCTATATCCTGTTCATGCAACTATTTATTGATTGTGGCAGTTACAGACTACTGACACAAACGTGCTTAGTGTTGATATTTCAATGTATAAAATGATATTTTGATTTCCACTTATTTTGAGACTGACAAAAGTAAAGTACTGGTTTGAAAATTAACAACAGGTTTAAAATATAGAGCATTACATGGAAGAAAAGCACTGAAGGAAACAATTAAATTACATTTGCCAAGTGGGACTGAATAATTTTAATAAAGACAAACAACAAATTGAGAGGGCACCTGCTGCTTTGGTTCGGATCTGTTCTGATGGCGTGCTGGGTTCTCCAACACCAACACTGTTGATTGCCACCACTCTGAATTCGTAATCCACCCAGGGGTTTAAATCTTTCACTGTCGCATGCATCATCTGTCCAGGCACATAATCAGGAACTAGGATTAAAGAATTTAGAATTGAGATGTGTTTTTTTTGTTTGTTTTGTTTTAAACTGAAGTACACTGCACATGTTGTCTTCAGCAAATATAAGAACAGTTCAAAACCAGTGAAGTATATGAAAATTAAATGGTGGCATTTGTTACTCTTTAATCTCGTATTCCAGTATGTTCATGGTGGAAATGGTCTACCAATCCCACACTGTATTTATTGTGGAAAATGCACAGAATTTTAAACCTAAATGATACTGATAAATAGAACTAAAAAACTGTCAGATGAGGTTGTGTCACTGAATGTGGCTGACAGTACTGTGCTAAATACTCTTTATATGTTAATTTAAAGTAAATAAAGTAATACATAAAAAGGTGTAATTCACTGATTATAAGCATGAAGATCTGTTTACCTGCCACGCTGACTATTTATCTACCTGTGAGGCAGTTGTGTAATGTACTTTGCTGCTCTTTAAGGAGCTATTTACAAAATCGATTCACTGCTAGTGGTTGCAGTTCAGTACCAGCTTTGCACCAAAACAAACCTGCATGTCATCCACACATTCCCTTTCCTCTGGCACTCCAGCTGCCCCACCCCCTGTTCTCAGCAACTCTTCTCAATGGCAGTGCCGTATTTGCTTTGAGAGGAATTTCAGGCTCTGGCAGACCAAAAAACCCCTCATTATTGGAAACTACACAATATTAAATAAAATAAATAATCTGATGAGATGGATAACAAACCTGGCGACCCAGTAAATACTTTTTTTGTGATTACTACACTTTCTGAAGAACAGGAACTTTTAGTAGGAATCTTTCAATGCTGTGTGCGGTGTCGACCAGAGACTCAGCTATGCAATGCTTCAGTGCATATCAAGCTGAGTCACATTCTGCCCTTTGGTTCATCCAACACAACAAATAAAAAAAAAACACCAGACAAGAGCAGTAAAACTGCCATAAATAGCTAAAATCACAACAACATATAGAGCTACGCCTGCGAGCTAGTTCAGGCAGACAACCCGAGCTGCGCCGCTGTACACATGTGACACATCACATGCCCCACTCTCCACATCTACCATTCGCGCACTCTCACTTAGCGGTCTATTTTACTGCAAGAAACTCCCCTCTTTCCCTCTGCTGTCATTGCAACTGCTGCTTTGCCTCAGGTACCATTATTTGTTCTTTCAGCTCCACCGCCACCCCAGCATCCACCTGCAGGCTCTGACTAGGGGTTCATTATGTTTTGCTCATCACTCATCTATTCTCTCTAGGTTGGAGCCTGGATGCCAAACTCAAACTATGTTCTGCTGCTGCAACAAACATTTTAAACCATTACAATCGTGAGTTGTCTGACTGAACTATGTGATTATTTAAACTTGTGGAAAAATGAGCATTAGCCAAGCCACTTGTCTTGTCTTGTCCACATCTCCAGGCAGCAAGAGACTGGACTTGCTGCTGTTAGCGGTTGGCTGTGGCCTGTCGCTGCATCTATTTGATGATAGTGGGATTTTATTTCAAGGAAAAAACTTCTAACTGTCTCTTTCCATGATGCATGGCGGGTCAGAATGTCAGTCATAACACAAGTTAACAACATGCATGTGATTATCGAACAGGTTGTTATGTTAGCCTTCCCACTCATCTGTCTGTAACGTTAGCTGGGCCTTTATACTCACTTGCTTGTTTACAATACACACAGAGGGTGTGTGACATCTAAATTTTGTATATAGCTCCTTAAAGGCAACTTTCTAAAGTCTGAGAAAAAAACCTGATGATGTGAATTCTTAAGAGATGAGTTAAAAAATAAAGATGTGGGAATTGAACAGGCAGGGGGAATTGAAAAAAAAAATCTTTGGTTGCCTCATGGAAATTGACCCATATATTTGCCTCTGGTGCTCTATTGTGAGTCACACATCCAGTGAATCTGCAATGTTAAATCACCAAAATATCCCTTTACGATAAATTCTAAATGTTGGTGGTATGTGTTTGCATAGAAAAATTAATATCAGCTGACATATCACAAATTTTACAAACTGCCTCAGAAATCCAGTAGGTAGTTAATTTTAATATGATATCAGGGTTCTGTTTATTGTTTGAGATACATCATGTTGTCCATATGTCAACTTTAGAATAAAGACAAAAGATCCTCAAGTGAACATTTAAAAAAAAAAAAAGTGTCCTCATAACTGATTCGTTGGCCACTCACTAAAAAACTTTCATTCATAAGAAGATCTATGAAACTACTTTGAGCTTTTGTCTTTTACAAGCAGTTCAAAATGACCACTGACTCGCATATTACAGTGTAATTTCTCAGTACTGACCTCCATTAATCGATAATAAGTGGTTGGTGATGGTGCAGCTGTTACCTGTTCTCACAGTCTGCCAACCAATAGAGAAGGGGGTCCTGGCCTGCACTGTGTACATAGTAACAGGGCTATGGTTGTCCAGTCCAGAGCCCCAGGACAGTTGCACAGTGGTGTCAGTGATGTCAGTCACCACCAGGTCCTCTGGGGCACCAGGGGGTCCTGCAACACCCAGAAACAAGCACAGACATCAGCCTCACTGAACAACAGCAGCCAAAACAAATGAAATCACTTAAGGTTGGAATAGGGGACTGAGATCCCACCGTAAGCGTTAAGTGAATCATAACTGAGGTAACAACCTCAAATCAGGTGTAGTGGAGCTACAGAATAATTGGTTCTACTGAGTGTGCCAATCAAATCAATACAAAGGAAGAGTGCAGTTCACAGGAAACTCAGGTTAGACCATCCACTATCTCACTTTACTAATCATATGAGGCCAGCTTTTGGTTTGCATTGCCACTTTCCTGGTCATGAACAAACTCGATGTTTAAATGATTAAAAAAAAAAAAAAAAAAAACATGCTCAGGAAAAATACGAAACATTGTCAAGTGAGAAAAACATTTAGAAATTCAACCAATTTGCGGGAACCAAAAATCAGAGCCTGGTTAGCAA
>JAQLOL010000012.1:28852351-28864939 GCA_029783665.1 Naso thynnoides | reverse complement strand
TCAAAGATGCAAGATCACAAAGAGCTCCCCAGTAAATAAAAACAAAAACAGCAATATAACACATTATAAAAAAACAAAGCCAAAAGACAAAGTGCCACAGTATATCGGAACAAAGAAATGAAAATGTGGGTAAAACACAGTACCAAGAAAAGGCAAAAAAACATGTAATAAAAGTAAAGCAGTAGGCCAAAGTGCTGATTGGGGCACAAGAAGTGAGTTAACCAAAAGTCTGTCTACAGACACTGTCTTTGAGCAGTGTTTTCAGTTGTTTTGTAGAAGTGTCACATGTCTCTGTGGATCGCAATGAAAAGGTGAGGGTACTCCATATTTTAGGAGGAAGTGCTTGAAATACTCTGTATCCAAAGGTAACAAAACAAGTGCGAGGAACTGAGAGTAGCAATTGATCAGAGGACTTTAGAGCCAGACTAGGTGAGTAAGGTTGAAGGAGGTCAGTGATGTATGCATGGGCTAAACCATGTAGGAAAGTGACTTCAGTAATAAGATCAACCTGAATTTATAGGGGACAACCAGGTTTTTACAAAGCAATCAGGACTTGACCCCACCTCCCCTCTTTGTATACGTCACATTTTGGCACCTGAGTTGTACACATAGAGGTTGGAAAGCATGTAAACATATGCATAAATGAGGCAGATAATGCTCTCCTGTCGTGACCTTTGGATTCAGTAAATCAAACAGAAATGCTATGAGCAGCCAGCTCAAAAAATAAAACAATTTCACATCGGCTCCCAAGAATAAATATGTATTCACTCAAGCTGAGCTGAGACCCAGAGAGCATATCTGACACAGGGTGCTTTGCGCTGATTTATTGACAAAAATATCAAACACTGAGTGATGAAGGTGTATTGAGAACATGACCTGGGGGGCAATGAGCTGCAAAACAAATAGAATCGTAAAGAACTATCTGCTTTGTAGACAAACTATGTTCCATGATGTGATTTCTATTCTTTTACAAAAGCGGCGTGTGGGTAATGCCTGGGTAATCTTTCTCTCCTTACTCATGAACCATGTGATAAATAATCGATGCCACTGGTCACATGTTGAGCCAGGTTTGATGAGTTACAAAAAGATTGTAAAAATGTGGCTGTACACATCGATCTGAGCCATGTAAAAAAAAAAAAAAGAATAAAAATTCATCCATTGTCTATTGCCACTTTTTCCCTTTAAGGTCACAAGGAGCTGGAGTAGATCTCAGCTGACACTGAGCAAGCAGGTAGGAACACCCTGGACAGATCACCAGTTCATCACAGGGCTGACACACATTCACAACCAGACAATTGACAGTCACAAATTAATTTAACATGAATGTATTTGGTCACAGAAAGGCTTCAAACCTAGATGCATCTTGCTTGATGCAACATGACAGCAGCTATACATTTTCCGCTCCATTTGACACATAACCAGCATGCAAATTAAAAGGACAAAATTTGGCTCAACATATGCTGCCATGTGTAAAAAAGAGAATTAAAAAATGCCCTTTGGTCATATTGTCATGACTGTCTCCAATGAAACCTTATTAGCATCTTGAGTTTGCTCCTTGATAAATAGACAGTTTTCAAACCACTGTACTTTAAAAATTTTACATTTCCTCTCTCTCTCTCTCTCTCTCTCTCTCTCTCTCTCTCTCTCTCTCTCTCTCTCTCTTACAGCTCTTATAAAAAATGGGAACAGTCTTACTTTAGTGAGATAGTAAGGATCAGCTGAAGACCACCCCTTGCTATCCAACTGAAAACATAAAAAGTCACTTTTATGATTACATTTTTCTAATCATTCAATCATATCTAAGCATTAAAAGAAGGAGGAAAAACTCTTCTAACCAAAAAGATTATTATTGTACACCTTGGCTTTTCTGGCAGTGATTTTGGGTAAGCCACAAAAATTTAGGAGTTTAATAAAACAATCTGATACTGGTTACAACTGTTTAAGGCATGGATTTTATCATTTGTCACTTTTTCTGGTAAAACTAATTTTAAAAATTAAACTCAATTAAAAATCAACTCAGTTATTTGAGAAAATACATTTTTGGAGCTTGTTTGATTTCCAAAAGACTTGTGCTACCAGGTCGCTGTGTTCCGCAAAACATTGTTGCAACAAGGAGGAAGAATGTTTTGAGTTGGTGCATTTGAAAAATTCTTATTTGGTAAATAAATATGTGTAAACAAGTCAAATACAACTTTCTTAGTGCAAGCTGGGATTGTGATAAAAAGAAATATGTCTCCACTACCACAGCATAAAAAAGTTACCAAAACTGGATTTTTCATGCAAAAAGTCTGCATCCTCACCCGCTGATGATCATGAAAAATCCAGCTTTGTAAGGCTGAGGATAGATATTTAGTTCTTATAATAGTTGTCATGATGGGAAAACATTAAAGCACAACCCTTTTTGACTGCTTAGCTTTCTTTCCAAAAGCATTGTTTTCAAATTTTTAAAATTTCAAGTGTTTTGATGTTAATTTTGTTTGTTGCAACCCTTTCAAAAAAAGAGGACAACTTTCCTGCGTGCTGCTGACAGCTGTTTGAAGCCACTCCGTGGGAGATTAAGGTTAATTATTTTTACATGGTGTCAGTGGTTCTGCTGTAAACTACCATTTACTATCTTGTCATCAGAGGTGGAGTACTTTGTTAGTGTACTTCAGTACATTTTTCAGGTATCTGTACTTGACTTGATCTGTTTTTCTGACAATTTTTTACTCCCCACATTTGAACGCAAATATCTATATTTTTTACTCCATACATTTTCAAACCAGGCTTGTTACTTTATTTTGAATTGCCTTTTTGACTGTGCTCAGGGCACTTAACCAACCCAAAATATGGCTAGTTGACTTTCTGGGAATTAGACACAACAATCAAGTAGTTTTCTGGTGCATTTAGGAACAGCTCAGACAAATCCTACTGATTCTACCTTGAAGTTTATTTGTCTTTGCATGATATTCATATGATGTAAGGTTAAGTTAGCTTTGCACAGAAATGGCTACTAGACATTTTCTTCAGAGGGACACTATTTTTACTTTTATACTATGAGTGTATTTCACAATCTGTACTTAATTACTTTTACGAGAGAAAAAGAAGTTGAGTCAGTACTTTTGCTTTTACCAGAGTCTTTTTGCGCAATAAAGAATATGTGTACTTTTGCCACCTTTGCTTGTCTTTATTCTCTTTTATTAAAGCTAACTGCTGATCTTCAACATATTCATTCAAGAAATCCTATTATATTGGTATTTGTTTGGATTTTTAAAGCATCTTTTTCGAATGGTATCATCAGCACAAATGAAAAACAATATAACCTTAAGGTAAACTTCAATCTGAGGTCAGACTACTACATTGTTCCTACTGACCTCTTTATTTGAAAGTTTCTCTGTATGAGGAAACTGTTGGAAGTTACTAAAGCAGCTTTATGAACAGAAAAGGAAGCAAGATTCCCAAAGAAAATTGATGCTATTAAGTTATTGATACAGCCAGAGACTGGCAAAAGCATTCTTATGGTTTTTATACAAAAGACGTGCTTTTAGTTTCATGTCAGACTGACACATTCTCACTCTCAACTCTTCACATTCTGACATTTGGTCTTGACCCTCTTTGTGCTACCTTTTAAAGAACGGTACTCCACACTTTAAGTACTCCTTTTTCTGTCTCATTTTAACGCTAAGCGTTTATAACATGATGTTAAACCTGTGTAACAGTTTGGTTGGGTTTAGGCACAGCAACTGCTTGGTTAGGTTCAGGAAAGTACTGTTATCTTTTGCTTTCACTGGGAAACTAACTCGGGTCTCTTGGCTGAAAGTCCCATATGTGACCCACAACTCTCCTTCATGTCTGCATTTTGTTTATTGTCTGGTGGAGATTTGCCATGAGCGATATGAGATAATGCAGCAGATGGGTTTAAATTGTTACTTGAAATATCGCTGAGTTGCACACAAATGCTAAAGGGGCAACAGCAGCAAGAAGTGACAGCAAAAGATTCTGATAGAAGCTGCCACATGTGAGGGAGTTGGGAGTGAGAGCTAGTTGGTGTGAAGATGAATGAGCACTTTAAACAATGGCCCAAGGAGAAAACACCAGGACACTGTCATTTCTTCCCTTCAAGAAATCACCTAGATGCTTCTACAGTATGCCAGTGGATGAAAATACTGATGTCAACAGTGGACCTGTAAAGTTCAAATTTGGAGGATCATGAAGGGTGTCAGATCTGCCCTCAGCCCCTCATTGCTACAAATGGGTGTGTCCTCAAAAGTCATTTTCATTGATTGTAGGAAACTGCTATTGTGAAGTTCTCTGTAAACAGTTAAATACACTTTCTGGACCTTTCTGTCAGTTAACCAGCCAATGCTGTTTTTCTGAACCTGTTTTAGCATCTATAAAAGCAACCCTTGTGGTGAGATTGAACTTGGTTCTTTCTCTGCTAAGACAGGTGCAACAACAAACTGTTTTTCTCAGCTTGTAGGTTTTCCTCAGACCTTAAATCATGACATGGTGTGGCTTCTCATGTAGCCTGAGGTCGAGTTTGAATGAGGGATGTAGCCAGATTGTTTTCCTTTCTGTGGTTTTCACGCAGAGAACATCCCTACAGAATCTCTGTTCTACTTCCAGCACTTTGAGTGCCTTGAAGAGCTGTGAAACTGTGGTACATTGAATGCTTTGAAGTTTCAAACAGCTTAATCATATTGCGGTCTCGTGCCTTAGAAACATGGATGTTGTGGGGATCAAGGCACCCGACAAAACTACAGTATGTGAACAGAAAAACCAACATCTATTTCTATGTGAAGAATAAAAATGTCTATCCCAACAAACATTTGTTTTTAGCCCAAACAGCGCCAGGTTTTGCAACACTGACTTCCAAAGTCCCCTTGAGCACAGGGATACATAAAAAATGAGTCCCAGAAATGACAATGAGCGCATGAGGAAACCCTTTAACAGATGCCATCAGTGGCATGAGCAGCGGTGCATGCCGTACCCTACCTGTTGCTGTCCTTCAGGGACTTGCCTCCTCTCCACCAGGAGGTTGTGGCTCTGGGAGAAGCATGGGGGCGACACTCCAAGACCATCTCACCCCCCCTCTTGATCACCGTGGATTTCTTCACGGGTTGGCGGGTGAAATCAGGTGGGGAAGCTGAAAAACAGTAAGGCCATTTGTCTCACTTTGTTGAGGGACAACAGCTGCACATCAGCAGAACTGTCAAGTGCATTAACAGCAATTACTGAGATTATATTTTGCCACCAGACGGACTTATTGAAGGAAAGGAAACATGTAAGTGAAAGTGCAGGGCCATGGCTCAGTGAGTAGCTGGTCCAGCCTCTTTTTAATTGCACGTTTTTACTTCAAGAAAGGAGGCATTTTCATTTCACTGACAGAACAATGTACATACAGTCTGTCTCTGCCTTCAGTTCAATTCATTTTGATGACACAGAGCAAACAAACTGCTTACCTACAACCTTAAGCTCAGCACTGGCATAGGCAGCTCCATGTTCATTGTCTGCCACACACTGATACATCCCTGAGTCCAGCAGACTGATCCTGGAGATGGTCAGTCTACCAGCTTCCACATGGATCCTCTCCTGCATGTCAGGCCAGCTTATTAACATGTAATACCATCTTTCATTAAACTAGTGAATTTTTTTGATGGGATTTACAGCATTAACCGAGCCTGAGTAAGATTTGGAGCAGAATTACAGTACTAATAAAAGATATCTCTGCAGTACTATGTAAGGGCACAGTTCATTTTTTTGTGCATAAAATCACAATAACTTTTACAACAATATATTAGGGCCACTGTAAGAGATAAAAAAGACAATCTGTAAGCAGGGATAAATTTCCAAGTTTTAAACTCGCAAATTTCTAGGGAAAAAAAAAGAAGAATATTCTCTGACATTATAAAGTTGAAAATTTACGAGAAATAAACTTGAAAATATGTTTTTCTATCAAGGAAAGAAACAGTCTACACTTTGCTACACTTTGCAAGTTGGACAGATGTTGCTTGTTCTAAATTATAAATGCAGTGGCAGATCTTATTAAATTCTGCTTTTCAGGTGAATAATGATAATAATAATGATAATAAAAATAAACAACGGAATAAGAAATACTTCATGTTTTATCTCACTGTGAGGACTGTGGAGCTCAGGAAAGCACTGCTTTACTTGAACGACAATGAGGCCAATGATTCTGGACAGAGAATCAGGTTTTAGATGATACTTTAATTTTAAATGCAAGGAATAGGGATGTAATGATGCAATTATTCATCGATGTGCTAAATGAAAATATGCCACGATGAAATGAAAAAATGTGTCGCAATGCTTCTTTTTAACAGCAGAGGGCCAGTTGTTACTGTTGACCAAATCTTTGACTTCGCTTGTTCACCATCCTCTGTCTCTAAGTGTTCAACGTCATATGTCCTGGGTCATTAGGTGTACGCCCGCAGAGAGCAGGGAGATGGCTTAGTGCCAAGACGAGAGAGAGTAGAAAATAAAGAAAGACATTTTAAGTTTTTGTTTTACAATTGAAAGTAAATATGCACTGAATAGTGTGTGCAAAAACACCTGCTAGCTTTACAATGAATGGCGATGAAAATTAAACAGTTTGTAGGCTATTAATTCATTTTATTTTATTTCTATGCCAACTGGAGTGGGTGATTACCAGCCTGCAGTTTCTAGCTGCATGCAGGGAGTTTGTGAGTTTATAACTTGAAAATTCTGAGTTTAAAACTCGAAAATCCCCCCCCATACACACACAATGGCCGTAACACACCATCATAGACTTTAACATTGCATTTTTCATAAATAGAAAATCTCATTGTTTTGTCTTACCTCTGCTGTTAGTGGCTGACCGTTCTTCAACCATTTGTATGTGGGTGTAGGCTTACCAACGGCTTTACATTCCCAATGCAGATCAGCATCGATTGCCATATGAGCATCTCTCAATGTCTGGACCCAGTGCAGATGCTCAACATCTGTGAATAAAATACCAATGTGCATGAATATTTATTGACAAAAAATGTCTAAATTCCGATGCAGATATATTTAATTTAACCAATATCTTCAAACCAAATGAGTTTGAGGACGTCATTTTTTGAAAAAAACAAAACAAAACAAAAAAAAACATACTTTGGAGTAGGTGTATCAGTTATTTTAAAACTGGGACACCGGTGATTGCTTTTGATGTGAAGTAAATTTTGGTCTGGTCTTGTGGTATTTGCGTCAAATCAACACACATGAAAAGGCCACAGCAAATTTTCACTTATTGTTTCATTTAATGTGGGCTCACAATCTGCATGAAATTAGCTTCTGACTTACGAAGGCAGCAGCTTGTTATACTGTCAGTGCACTGGGACTAACCTGCGGGCTTGTTCAACATAGGTTGAGGTTCAATGTTTGGAGATCAGAGCAGTAATGAAAATGTCTGCTGCTGCAAATACTAAAATAAATTAAAAGAAAAAAAACCTACACCTCTGTAAAATCTCTAAACTTATCAGGCTCTTTGCATTTTTAAAGCAACAGGGGTAAAAAATGAATAAAAAACACAATATAACTCAAATGGAAAATATTGCTTCCCATTCCCTGGCCATCAAATATCGATGCTTTGCTCTCAGCATCTCATACAGAAGCACAGGGTACTCTTTAGCATCTTCATGATACACAGTGTAAGCCCATCCACACCAGTGACAGATGCTCATATTGACTTCTTCACCCAGCTAAGTAACAAGAGTGACAAAGTCTGAAGCAGGATTGAGGTCAGGTTAGAGTAGAGGAGACCAGGGTCAGAGACTTAAAACTAAAAAGTGTAAGAGCCGACCATCATGACCACCACCACGATCCCTTCTGAAATCCAAATAGTTTATGTGCCAAAAGCAGTCACCACTACACAATGTCGACCATGGTTTCAGAGAAGTGAGTGTGTGAGGCAACAAGTATTGTGAGAAGGCGGGATGAGAAAGTGTTGACAGTTTACACAAGTGAGTAAACTGAGAAAGAGAAGAGCAAAGCACAGGGGAGGAGTGCGGAGAGGATGTCGATACTACTGTCTCAGTGCAGCACCAAGCTAAGTGTAAAAACTAAAAACGGGCTAACAATAAAAACCCTGTGATGATTCTGAATTTCAGTGATTGTTGAGCTCAAGGTAAATGAGTGCAAAACCACAGATCTTTTCCTTCTTTCTTTGATGTTCTAAAATATATTTAAGATACTGTTCTTTTAGTCATTTTTCATTTTCATTACTATTTTTCTTCTAAAAATCTACTTTTAGCACACAGCTTTGATGAATTTATCTCTTTTTTTTGCCAAGTTTTCATTACAACTTGCTTCATATTTCAGGACATTTGTGGTGTGCTGGTTATTTTGTCTCCTTTTATCAAGTTTCTCTAACCAACCACAACCTAATTTTTACTACAACTGTGTTTTTTATTTTAATCTTTTATCTCTCAAGAATGCTGCAAATCCTGGATGCTCATTCAACAAGTAACTCCTTTTTCTCTTTCATGATCTGACCTTGAATAAATACATAGACACTGAGGGCAAATTTGCACTTTACTGGTGTCAAAGATTGTGCTTGAGATGACAAGAAAACTGCCCTTTTTTTGTAACAAGAGGTATCAATTTTGTTGGCTCCAAATTTGGCAATCAAGGCACAGATTACAAAGCGGGCAAACACTGAAACAGGTTGGGCTTACAAACAATTAGCCTAACAAACAGGATGTAGACTGGGAGTATATGTCTGCCATAGTGAGACTATATCAGTCAGCATCCCCTCCCCTTCTGCTATCTGTGTGTTACTGTTTTCAGAATCCATGTCTCTGTATCCTGAACTAAGCCCAGTCCGAGATGATTGTTCTTCGTTCAATGAACTAGAAACAGGCAAACTGTCTTTCCTCAGCATAACCTTCACTTGGATTAAGTGCCAACACAAAACTAGAGAGGTGACAATGGCCAACGTGGCTCTTCAAATGTAACTAATGCTTTATAGAAAACTGTTTTGTGCAGTGTGGCAATTCAGTGAAATAATTTTTCTAAATCTGAGGATAACTTTTAAAAATGTGGAGACTTGTTAGAAAGTAACAGATAGATTTCAGAATATTTTGACTGATATAGTTTCATATTTTGTGACAGGAAATACAGCATAGTATTGGGCGTTTGATTACAGTGTGTATACAACTGCACTCTTTTTTTTACAAACTAGTGCTGCACCTTTTAGTAACTGTTTAATGTAACATCCATGTGCTTGTACGTGTATATTGCTGTCTGTTATGTGAAAGAACAAATAGTTTGGTTTGACCGACACAATCACGTGGAATTGTAAAGGAAGAACTAATAAGCTTAACTGAATTTAGTTATTTATGTTTTTTTTTTCTTTTGACTGGTGTCTATCTTTTCAATTTATGCTTTGATGCTTTAATAGCTTACTTATAGGATCATTATTGTGCGCAAATGTGTATGGAGAGATGTGTAACTATATTTGTAATTGCATGAAAGAATCTATAAATTTGTACTGAGATTTGTAAATGTGTACAGTAATCTGCAAGTGAATAATATCAATAAAATACAACAAAAACAAAACAACAAAATGACAAAACAATAATAAAACACAACTCAGTTTGGTCTCTTGGTTGGCAATTTGTGCGTGTTTTGAGAATTTGTCACTCAGCAGTGATACAGCCCTCACACCATCAGTCAGCGGTACAAGAGATTGTAAACCATGAAACGACAAAATAATTTAGACATCTAGAGCTCTGCATTACCAAGTTATGCTATTGTGAAAATATCATTTTAAAAATAAGCCATTGATGAGAAAATCCGTTTGGAAAATGGAATATTTTAGGGACACTTGTATACAAGTTAATAAGGTTGACGGCAGTGTAATCACTTCTGTGGAACAATATTAGTGTCATGAATAAGAAAAAAAATCTGTGGAAGATTTTTTTTTTTAAATTATGCTTTTTGAGAAAAAAGTCAAAATTTTGAGTTTATTCTTGAAATTTTGAAAATAAACTTGAAATGAGGAGATTATTCATTGTCATGCACTTCAGGAAAAAAAGAAATCTCAAGAAAAGAGTCAAAATTCCGAGAATAAAGTCATAATGATGAAGATTTTTTAAGTATGCACTTCAAGGCAAATCCATTCTCTGTGCCTCTGTCAGCACATAGTCACTCCAAGCATCCTTCCAAGCGCGCGGTGGATGTGTTGAAAGAGTCTGCTTTTACTTAACAGGCATATGCCGCTGTGGAAGTGGAGCCCCTGCCTGGTATTAATGCCCACTCCACCACAGCTCTGTCTTCTTCCACAGCTCTCCCTTGGGGGATGACAGTGGAAGACTTTCATAAAGTGGAATCATAGGCTTCACGGTGTTCTTTCATACGTTTCTACCTACGTGATGTGTCTGTGTTCTCACTGACTCATTCAGTTATGAGCATGCTGAACAATCGGTCAGGCACTGCCAGCTCTTCACCATTTTGGAGCCAACATGTGTCATGTATGCTGGGGTGTGCTTGAGTCTCTCTCTTTCCTGTGTCATGTATGCTGCAGTGTGCTTGAGTCTCTCTCTTTCATTGTGCAAGTTGTGGGACTGTGGGACTACCACAGTGGATCCAACTCTGGGTTACTGTTTGTTCCACATGAGTCCCCCCCACCCCCAAACCCCCCATTCTAGAATAATGAAGTGAGTTGTTGCTCTTCATGTGTGGGATAGTTTTATGGTGCGTAAACTGTGCTTTCCACCTCGCAACAACAGGTGTGTGGTGTCATCTGCCTAGGAGCACATATTTGTCTCCTCTGGTGTCTCAGTCAGAGCAGCACATACAGTGGAGAGCCTGATAAGTTAATTTTCCTTATTGCGTACTAAGTGTTTGAAGTGCTTGTGAGCTGGTCTCAGTGCTTTAAGCAGGCTGGTACTCACCCGTATGCAGCACCCCCACTTCTAGATTTTACCTTCTGGCGTAATGGGACTTTGTACGGCATACTGGGACCTCTAACAGGCTCCCAGTACCCTCTATCAAAATATATCACAGTATTTGTCATTGTTGTGGATTGCTGCAAGCATATTTGTTTAATGATGTTGGTTGATTATTAAAAACTTAAAAAATTCTCCTTCAAGGTACATTTGGACCTGAATAAAAAGATGTGTAATTAATTTGCAATTAACCCAATTAAACAGAATTTTATTGTGATTGACTCGATTAAATTGTTTAATCGATTGACGGCACTATGAACTAGCTACTAAGTAGCTAAGTATTATCAATGCGCTCATTGTCGTTATGTTAATATCTACTGATAATTGCTGCAATTGATAGCCTAAATGTTTTCTCAGCCTACAGGGGCTATAATAAGCTATATATCCCCATTCCCTCTAAAATTATTACTATTATTAATTATTATTACTATAGAGTTATTTGCGTTTATACTATCTATCTGCCACTTAACACCAAACACTATCATAGTTTAGACCTCAGCGTAGTTAATGACCCTGATCTAGTTAAGCCAACCACCCTCATGATGTCACGTTCTGCTGTAAAACAAGGATGATGCAGCACTTGTGTTAAAACTAAAATTTAGATTACTAATCATCTTAATTCTGGTCTACTTACAGTGTAAAACCTATAGTGTTTTATTTGAGCAAGAACCCTTCTTTGTAAATTACTCTCACTACATCTAGTGTTTAATCTCCACTCATTTACAGTCACTGGCTACTGCCACTGACTAATGATGTGTAGGTTGTATCGCTGCTGAGTAACAAATTCCAAAAACACACACAAACAGCTATAACACAGTCCTGCAGTGGCATTAGTGTAGAATAAAGTCACATGTAAAAAGGCAGCCAGTTGAGAGACCCGGCTGAATTCTGAAGATTGTTGTATTTTATTGTTGTTTTTTTATTTCATAGTTTTATTTTGGCTGTGTTTTATTGATAATATGCACTTGCAGACTACTGTACACATTCACTTATCTCAGTACACATTTACAACACACACACACAGATTGAGATACAGTAACAGATCTCTCCACACACATTTGCAAATACTTTTGGCCACATATGTATTTCCATGTTAATGCATTATGCAAAGCAACTTGAATTGCATGTGTGAAACAAACAGCGCTACTAACATCAAACTGGATGCCATCAAGATTAACCTAAAAATAAAAATCTAGACTAACCCCATAATGTTCCTTATCAACAAGTACAGCAGACAGGAACACTCGTCTCTCTGCCTATAGAGCAATGTTGTAAATATTCACTGATGTAGAACCTTTTCTGCACCTCACAAATGACTCATTTCAAAGCAATTCGTCAGCTGGTTCCTTCTTAATCTTTGGTGGTGAACTTATCCTGACATATGAGTAATCTTATCCTCTCTTTTGAGCCAATAATTTAAAGAAATATTCAATGTGTCAAGATTCATCTTTAACTTTATGACAACAAAAAGCTCAGATAATTGGCACACATCAAGTTGAGATGTTTTTTTGGTGTGTGAAATTTTTGTATGGAATAAGACTATTTCATACAGAGAAAAGAACTCAGTTATTTTGGGTGAACAAATAAGAAAGCCTTTGTAGAGTTTTTATACACACACACACACACAGAAAACTATTTG
>JAQLOL010000012.1:28828776-28844336 GCA_029783665.1 Naso thynnoides | reverse complement strand
AAGCATACATTTGTTATGTCAGTCCCAGTCCCTAACACACCCAGTTCATCTCAGTCCCTGTCCATTCCCAGATGTAAGAGGTACATAGTTTACGAATGTGCATTATGCCCCTGTGCACTGGTCCGTGGGCATTTTGCACAGTGCGGCAAATCTTACTGTCTCTCATGTTTTGGGGTTTTTTTTTTTGCTTTTTTTATTCTGTTGCAGATCTCAAGAAGACATGTTCTGGAAGTGTAAGTACTGCCCTTTCATCTGTGAAAAAAGAACACTATAGACCAAAACATGGGAGCTATGCTAGAGCAGAACCATTTCCATGTTTACATGAGGAATGTCTGTGTACATTCAAATCACTGGATGCACTAAAAGTACACTTATCCCGCTCTTCGGAGAAAAGAAGTTGTGAAAGACAAGCCTGAAATTACCCAGATTGTACAGCGGTGGCCAGCTCTTTTTTCTCTGAAAGCCAGGTTTGTATGCCTGTTTTGAGTATTTCCAAAAGTGGTTAATGCTGTGTGACCTAAATTGTGTTGTATTGAGATGTCTTTCATTTGACCATTGGCCTATACATGTTGGGCTATGTTTCCTGTTTTCAGGTGTGTTACAAGTTCAACCGAGTGGTGGGGAAAAATCTCAAAGAAAACTTCTTTGAGGCACTTGACCGTTTCTCGCCAAGCTTGATGGATCTCTTCAGGAAGAAGAGGGGCCTCAGTGGACAGCTTTTAACTGACCTTTTACATCAGACAAAGGTAGGCTGACTTGTCTACCTAAGGTGACAGACTCTCTATTCTTCCTTCCCTTTCTTCTCATCTCATTACTCTTCATTGCTCTCCTGTTTCCATTTCTCTTTATACTTAGCTCTTTTCTTGTTTTTTATCTCTCCTCTTCTGTCCTTCTATCCACTCCTCTCTACTTTCTAGTCCAGGAAGTTTGTAGTGAAGTTGTTAAATTGTGCTGACTTTCTGGAATGTATTTAGACATACAGTATGAGTGTACTTAGTTATGTCCACTATCTTCCAGACCACTTAGCCAACAGACACCAGGTGCCTTTGTCTTCGGGGGCTGCCAGTTGTCTTGGGGGATGACTCCTCTGCGTTCTTCAAAACCTGTTCTGTAAGTAACCAAATTTGTTCTGAATTTCTGCCTTATTGATTCACAATGGCCATCTGATACGAATTTACTATCAAAGAATTATACTCCTTACTATAAATTACAAACAAAAAATTAACATTGCACAAATGTTTGAATATTCACCTTTGTCTGAGAAATTGCCAACAGCTAGTGTGAGATGGGGCCACAGGGAGGAACCCATCTTTTTATTTTGCTGAGGACAAGGAAAAAACGCTTAACATAAGTTCTTACTTTTTGAGATTAAAGGACAATACTGGTCTTAAATTCCTATCAACTTCAACAATTGCATCTGTACTGGAAATCATTTTTACACAAATTTTCAGCTTGGCTGGTACTGAAAAAACATCTCTGCTGAGCTACAAAACCATTTCAGCACACAGGTTTTCAAACAGCTTTTGTAATGCACAGATCCAATTATGGTGAATTAAAATGGGTGTGTCCTTTCTTAATTTTTGTGGTCAACACAGCATTATTAATATTATAATGTCCCCTCCTTTTTTCTGTGTTTCTTTTTTTGATAGGACACGACTGACAAGGATTTGTACAGTGAAACTGCAGTGGGAATCCTCTGCATTGACAAGCATCCTAAACTCAACCCAACCAGAGTGAGCATCGTTTTGGAAGGGAGTGTGGTGATGGAGGAGCTGGACAACCTGCCACAGGCGTTCTGTGTCCTTTTTGGACTGATATATGACTTGCACTTGAATTTCCCCAAGTGCATGAAAAGCACCTTCCACTTTATTCAACAGGTCATGCTTAACCTGGGCAGAGGTTAGCTGAAACCCAAAATTCAATCTTTGAAGAACCAGCTCTTTGTTTAAAACAGGGTTGTGATTACTTATACAACTTCTCCGGATCTGACTGCTTGGTTATTTGCAATGGTGCACTTTTACTGTTGGCACTGTTTTGATATGCAAGTTTTTAGCATTGATTTTGTAGTTTAATGCCTGATTCAAGAGTCCTATTTGATTTTTTGATGGCAAATCTATTTAGTTTGATAACACGATACAGACAAGTTTAATAAAACATTAAAAAGAATGTACTTCTGTGTGCAAAGGAATTTTTAAGGAAAATCAGCTTGGAGGTTAGTGAAGTCAGCTTAAAGTTACAAGTGGAATAAATATGACAAGCAATTGATATTACTAATGTTCTTAAGTTTAATCATCTTGGAGGTTAGTGCACTTAGCTGTAAGTTTTCAGTGGAATAAACGGACAAAACAATTAATATTACTAATGATTTTAAGTTAAACAAGCTTGGTATTAAGTGTATTGAACTCAAAACAACGTCATCCACTCATTTTTTTAAAGTTAAATTCACTCAAGTTTTCAACAAACATTACTTAATTCTTTTAGGGCAACCGGTTTCCTAAAATTTTTTTAAGTAAATTCAATTTATCCGGGCTTACAGCGCAGATGAAATACATCAGTCAGCATCAAACAGTTACAGAGCCCAGGAGGTGACATGAATGTGTTTAATTTTTCTTTACATACACGTTTTCATTTCATTTGTGCATTTTCTGAATCATATACACGTTTTACAGGTTGCACACATGTTTTAATAAAACAGGCGCTTGAAATAGGTATGAAACGCGTGTTCAGTTACTAAAACATGCATGTGATTTCTAAAACACGCAGGTGAAATACAAAATGCAAACGCACTTTAATTAAATAGGTGCATGAAATCGGAATAAAAAGTGTGTGTGATTTATGAAACTGGTGCACAATACAGAAATGTGCCTGCGTTTTAAAAACAAAAGAACACATCCATTTCACCTCCCGTGCTCCTTAAACAGGAAGCCCAGAGAGAGAGGAAGGATTTTCCGATCACTGGGTAGATGCAGTCTGATCAGTTATTTGGGAGAGTTTTGTGTTTCGTAATGAGGGAGCTGTACCAGGATGAAATGTAAGAGTGGATTCGGTAAGTGAGTGGTAAATCAGAGTTCAAATGTCCTCGATGACATAAAAAGTCCTGAGTTTCCTCAGCAGGTGGAGGCGCTGTTGTGATTTTATAAATGGCAGATGTGTTGATGTTTCTGTTCCGCGGTATTTAAAAGACTCAACCTTCTTTAGTAGATGACCTTGTGTTGAGCAGTTATAAATGAGAAGAGGATTTCTCTCTGCCCCAACAGCACAATTCCTTGGACTTTGTGATATTGAGCTCTAGTCTTAATCAGTTGTTCAGACCCGATTAGTGACTGCCTGCTTGTCTTGGGACAGATCATTAATGAACTGCCAGACCCGATTAGTGACTGCCTGCTTGTCTTGGGACAGATCATTAATGAACTGCCAGAGCCATGTAATCTGTATACTTAAAAATGTCATTCCTTCACGGCTACAGGAGATGCTATTGGTATAAACAGAGTAGAGAATGGGAGTCCTGTAAACACACCCCCCCCCCCCCCCACCCAGTTTCTAAAATAATAAAATAAAAATGAAATAATATAATTTGTCATACCTATCACATTGCTTTTCAGAATAGGTCAATATAGTAATAAGTCAATAAATAGACTCTGATCTGTGATCGGTGCTTTTGGCGATTGGCCTCAAAAATCTCACACCCTTAGCTGTGATTGAAATTCTGACCTACTGTGCTTCTTGGTAAGAGAGAAATACAATACAAATTCTGCTTGAAATCACATTACATCATCACTGTGAGTACACACAGGACAGCGACCTACAGTGGTGCTTCCTGCCTCTCACTGCTGAGGACACTGACGAGTCTTGTTTTTCATATATGTACCTCACTTGTTGGTAGAACAAGAGAAACACACCCCAGTGTGAGTGATAGGGTGATAATGTTTCAGTTAGTTTGGATTATTGATTTCTTATTGGTTTTTCTGAGGGTGGGAAATGCAAGGGAGAAAGAGAAACAACTAAAATCAAAGGAAACAATTTCCTTAGCCCCTTTTACACAGCCTTTTTAAGGCCGCCTCTGTGTGCCTTTTTCCCCAAATTGCTCTCTGTATAAAATTACAGAGGTGGCTTGGGGAATCATTTTCAATCTGCCTCTTCCACCTCCTGAGGTATTATCAAAGCTGCACCAGAGGTGAGCCAGGTTCTATATAATCTCTATAAACAGACTCTACATTAATGAATATAGAGTCTGTAGGCAAGGTAGGGCGATCTTGGTACCGGAAAGGCCCTGGATTCCGGTTGTTTCTTTTGTAGTCTGCGTAATTGACGGCGGGCTGTTAACTGTTAATGGCGTGTAAACTGGCTACTTAGCTGCTACTGTTGTTGTTGTGCATCTCTCTCTCTGTCTGTCACACAGCTCTCTCTCTCTCTATTTCTCTCTCTCTCCCTCTCACTGTCAACCCAACCGGTCCAGGCAGATGGCCGCCCACCTAGAGCCAGGTTCTGCCCAAGGTTTCTTCCCGTTAAAGGGGAGTTTTTCCTCGCCGCCGTCGCCAAGTGCTTGCTCCTGGAGGTTCTGTTGGGTCTCTGTAAATACACAGAGTCTGGTCTAGACCTGCTCTCTTTGCAAAGTGTCATGAGATAACATTTGTTGTGATATGGCGCTATATAAATAAAATTGACTTGACTTTACTTGACTTTAATTAACAAACGGTATCATTTTGCATATTTTGACCGTGTTGGCCTGCCAGCAAATGCAGGTATTAAATACAAAGCTTAAAATGGTGTAATATTTGTTTCCTGTGCAAAAGAAGAAAAAGTATTTGTACTTATGATACGTAAAACATGTCGTATTTATTTATGACATTTGCTTTTAAACAAAACAAGTAAGATACATCCTACATAAAACTGGATGATGCTCTCTGAGACAGAACAATACTCACAGCTCGGGCAAATTTGGCCTGTTTCACAAGTGACAAAGTCAGTAAACATGACGTCTGTCCACAGGGAACACGAGAGACATGGCATCAATTTGGGCCATTAATCAAGGAAACAGCAGCCTGTTATTTTATTGGTTATTATATCATCAGATATAGGCATGCTGGCCGATATCCAATAATTAATTTTAAAGCCAATATAAAGCTGATATCGATAATGTGCCGATAATATCATGCATCCCTGCTTATGACGATGACGTGTATGTGCATGTACTGATGTATGTTTTTCTGCAAGAGGGTTTTTTGATTTGAACGGTTGTTAATGTTGAAGTTCTAATAAGCTGCTGATAGAGTTGTTATGCCTGAACATGTCTTTTTTTTCGTGGATTCTCAGCTTTGACGTGACATGTGCTTTTTACATCCAGAAACATTTTGTCATTTCAGGCATGGATGGACTGGTGAAGTCAGTTATTCAATGCCCGTGGAAGAGTGTTACAGTGTGGGACAT
The DNA here is from genome assembly GCA_029783665.1 of Naso thynnoides. NCBI lineage: Eukaryota > Metazoa > Chordata > Actinopteri > Acanthuriformes > Acanthuridae > Naso > Naso thynnoides. Next base: position 28,838,909 of record JAQLOL010000012.1, on the reverse strand, counting down.
TTCTGTTTATGAGCGCTAACCTGTGGAGAAAGAAGCTTGATTTCACTCCAAGATGAGAGGTTATGAACATTTTTACCGTGTTTTACGCCCTTTAATAGTCTCATATAATACAATTAGAGGGTGCAGTTCTTGCCAAATTGCAGCAGATTGATTGTTACTTAGATAAGCGGTCTTTTGCTTGTGAAGTTTTCTGCTGAAAAGGAGCTGCATGACGCTGGAATGAGCTTTTTCCTAAGGTCTGTCAGAATTTTGGACGGTAGGATTTTGTCCATTTATTATGTTTTCACAGCAAATATTTTGAGAGTTTATGGCATAACAAGTAATGGTGTAATAACATTAATTAGTTCTCAGGTTATTAAAACCAGTGGACTAAAAAATACATGCATAGATAAAAGTCAACAGGCAAAGCAACAGGGAGACGGCTGTGCTTTTCACAGGCTGCTAACTCAGACTGTTAATTAAACCACTTAGCGTGTACTACATGTCCAGTTATACTGCTTACCGAGTGTAGGAATATTACGTTTGTTTGATGGAGAAGTCAAACATTTAGCAAGCTAGCAAGCTAACCACCAGTGTTTAGCACCTACCTGTCCAACAGAAACAGATAAACTCCGCCTCTCCTTCAGTGCTCCAAAGCAGCTGAAAGCCAAACCAAGACTCGCGCTCGCTCTTGAACAAGTTTTATCTGCTTGCCGTTTTGCCTCTTAGGGCTAAATTTCCTTTATGTTGTGCTATGTCAGCATCCATAACTTTCTCCAGTCTGAATGAAGTCCAGTCGCTGTGCCCTCAACCTCACCTGCGACTGTCATTGGCTGAGGGAAATGCAACCCCTCCCCTCCAAGAAACGTCCCCAAAAAAACAAAATATCAAAATACAGGCGGAGGGCGGTGCGTCTCCATACACATTCAGGACCAAACCTTTATAGAGGCCCAGAGGTGATGACTTCGCAGCATTACTTTTGTATACGTCTATAATTTTTTTTAAGCAAAATTCTACTGACTCCACCCTTAACAAGCTAATGATTCATGTCAGTTTAAATCTTTTCTTTCCTGCATCTTTTGCTCTGATTTCGTTTTAATGTAGGTAATTGGAGAGAGAAATGTAAACAGTTTTGAGAAGGAGGAACAAGTGTGACTTCATGTTTGTCCAGTGTATAAGAAAAACTGATAAAGCAATGATAACAAAAGCTGATCCCCTGGCTCATAGAATGGCTACATCCATCAGTGGATTGTAGTTTGGCATACTATTAAACACACTCGAAACGTACCGTAGCTGCTGAGTTCAGTGACAACTTACGATTTTCCTCTTTTGTTTTTGTTTTTTGCATGTGTGCATTACAATAATGGCAGCATGTATGAGACTTTGGGAGAATGGCTCTTAAAGGAGAGGTATTTACACACAAACAGAGTCTACAGAAAGCATGTAAGTACTTGATCACACATCACACTGTGTTGCTATAGTGCACAGTAACTTACTGGAGGCCTATCAAAGGATGGCTGCAGTCCTCCATGATGTTGAAGTTCAACGTTCAAGTGATAACATCTTAGAGGACAGCATCCATCCTTTGAATCACCTTTTTCAGCTGCTGCCCCTTTTTCAGCAGGGCAAAGGTGCAAAGTATCCTGTGCTAAAAAGAATATCTGTAAAACAAATTTGTCCCTGTTGCTATGAGATATTAAATTAGTGATGAAAGGCTCTTTTGGAAGCGAGCCTGCTACCTCAGCACACAACACTTTGTGTCTTTTTGCTCGGACGTATTGTTAGATTTAGAGCAGTGGATGCTCCTTCAAATGAAGCTTATATTGTGATTATACTTAAAGTGTTCTGTTCTATGTGTCTTGTATTGATTGTGATGTTGCACAATGCAACCGAAGACAAATTTCTGCTCCTCCCACGCAAAGGATGGACAGTAAAGTATTTTGTATTCAATTCAGTTCAATTCTATAGCTCAAGATGACTTGCAGAACAGTGGGAAACACTGCCATCTTGTGCTTAAATAATGAAACTAAAATTAAGGGGCTTTTTTTTTTCCTTAGAATTTCCATGTTGTTACATGGTACAGATTTTTTCATTTTGATCCACTAATGAACTCAGTGTAACTGCAACACTAGTAATACTGACACAATTGATGCAAACACACAAACACACATGAACAATAATAAATAAAAAAATAATAGTGTTTTGTGTTGAAAATGTGTTTTGTATGTGTTTTTTTGTACTCTCGACATCATTGAAAATGAGAGCCTGCTCTCAATGATCCTCGAGATTATATAGAGGTTTTTAAAAAAGTCTTTTGTACATGTTAATTGATGAATAATTGTGCTTTTTTGCTGTTATTCCCAGTGTTTAATGTTTTGTGCATTGTATTAGCAGGCTTTATTGGTAAAGTGCACCTCCTATGGCCATAAAGTCTTATTAATGGCAGTGAAAGAAGGATGTTGCCTGCAGCTAGATTGGATCAATACAGTTCTTTTGACCATTACCTTGGAATATTTGGAACGTTGTTTTGGATCATTCGCATTGTCCTTTTGGTGGAGTGTAATTTGTGGACACCTCTGTGGATTGTATTTTTGTTTGGGGATTTTACTTATTTATTTATTTATTTATTTTATTTGAAGAATTATTTTGCGGTGTGTGGAGGATTACTCATTTCTACTTGGAGAAACAAGTAAAAAGTCAACCTTTCCTCTGACTCCATGTGGATTTGTAAGTAGCCCTCTGTTTGAGATGATGCACAGTAAATTTTTGAGATACAGAGTGATTCAAAAACAAGACACAGACTTACCTGGGCGACCATGGCTTGCACTCAAAATTTGCCATTACACTGTGTGCTCTCTACTTCTTTGCCCTCTTTTGTTTTAAATAATTGCTGCTGATCACTTTTTAAGGTGCTTAGTGTGGGAGATGGAAATGAAGTTAATTAAGTGAGAATAAAAATGATCAAAATCTTTGAGGCAGATTTTGCTCCTGGGTAACAGTTTTAAGGAGCATTTTGAGATTTCTTCGGGACACTTTTGCCCTTTGTCGTCGCTAGTTTCAGATGCTGATTCAGCCTGTTATGTTTAAAGTGGAGTCAGTAGCATTTATTTGTTGCCATTTGTAAACACAACATTCAAACTGGGTCCCTCCTCCCAGCTCAACACACCAGAAGTATCGTAACTTAGCGTGTACTACATGTACTGTTACACTGCTTACCTAGCATTACACAGCAAGCTACATTGGAATATTATATTTATTTAATGGAGAAGTCGATAATTTAGCAAGCTAACAAGCTAACTGCCAGTGTTTAGCACCTACGTGTCCATTAAGAAGCAGGCCAACTCTGCATCGCTCTTCCCAGCTTCTTTCAGTGCTACAAAACGGCTGAAAGCCAAACAGAGACTCACTCTTGATCTGGAACAAGTTTCATCTGCTTGCTCACTAGGGCTATATTTACTTTTCTTTGCGCTACGTCCATTTTCATAACTTTATCCAGTCTGGATGGCATCCAGTCCCTGTGCTCTGCTGCTCTCAGCCTCACCTGCACGCTGTCATTGGTGGGGGGAAACGCACCAGTTCACTGCAGTCATGCCATCTATGCTTCAGAGAAGCACAGTTGCGCTATCGTTACTTAAAAATTGATTGTGCGTCTACATCGCTCTTTACGGTAACTGGTCTGGAGCATAACCTGAGTCAGCCAAAACATCAAAATACAGGCAGAGGGCAGTGTGTCTCCACCGTTAAATATATTAAGATGACTAAAAAGAGACTAAAATGTCAACAGTTTTCATTGACTTTTAAACTAAATTAAAATAGAAAATCTTTTCTTGACTAAAATAAGGATAAAATGCTCAGACTTTTAGTCGATTAAAACTTTATTAAATAAAAAAGTCGATACGATAAAAACTAAAAAGGACATTTTACACTGGACTAAGACTTACTATAAAAATTGTTGCAAAAATCACCACTAGTAATGAGCCACTGTAAAAATATTTAAATAACCATGTTGGTTTTGAATTTTAGATTAAGTTAAACAAGATAAAGTTAGTTAACATTTTTCACCATTTCAAAGACCAGTTAAACCCAATGAGTCATTAACCAACTGAAAATGAAAAAAAGTCACAGCCAGGGGCGTGGCTATGAGTGGGGACATAAGTCCTGCCAACTCTGAGAAATGATCTGCACCACCCTAAGAAGACTGGAGAGAAAAAAAAAAATTCCTGCATACTGTTATGTTGAAAGGTGTAAAACAGGAAGTAGTTTGAGTGGAAGCTCTATCTTATTTTGAAAGTTAAGTACAAGAACTTGATAGTCGATTTGACAGTTGAAGTCATCCGACAGTAAGGTCAGCTTGATGTTACACTCCCTCGTTGCAATTGATCCTTAATGCACAACACAACGTTTTTGTTTTTGTTTTTGTTTTTTTTTTCATCTTGGGAAGTACCCAAGCAGCCGGGGGCTGAGAGAAAGGTAGGCAGGCAGAGAGTTGGGGAAAAAACAACATGAATCTATTTGTTTCAGAGTTTAATGAGACTAGCCACAGACGGCTCCTGTAGATAACCTTAGCTTATACGCTGGAAACTGATAACCAAGCTTCTTTTATGACTTTGTTGAGCTATGTTACTACTGTTCTGTTTAATGGTCATCATACATTATTCCTTTGTCACCTTGATTGATGTATACTTTAACTAGTTAGCTATAAACTGCATTTTAGCCTAAGTTCAACTTTTTTTTTTTAAGAAAAAGAAAAAAATATAAACATAAAAAATATATTTTTTAAAGTTTTCCTTGCTTCTGCTAATCATACTGGACTAACATAATTTCTCTTCATTTAAATGCACAAAGATGGCTTTTATTTTGATTTACCTGATGTACGCAAGCAGTAATTACAGTCAGAGACTGGCTCTGATTTCTGGGCCTGAGAATCTTTATGTTTATGTTATTTGGCAGATGCTCGTGCCCAAAGCAACCTACAGAATAATTAAAAAACAAAAAAAAACAATAATAAAGCCACAAGATAATCGTAGGGTACAATAACTTCAAAAAACCTTATTTAAAACACAAATGAACATATCATAATACAGGCTCTGGTAGGCCTCGCAGCTCCGCCTATCTAAAGTCTGTATTTCTATTTCTTGAAGAATTTGTGTTGTATACTTTTTGCGCCCATTTAACGATTGTTTTTTGTTTCCCACCCAAATAAGCCAAATACCCACCCAAACATGACATCTTGGTAATGCCTCTGGTCGCTGCTCAAATCTAAATAACTTGTGAATATAGTAACAAATAATACCACAAAAAGCTCAGGAAAAATAAGAATGATTCAGTGTCTGTAACAGTATATGCAGCACATAGAAAAAATATATGCAGTATATAGAAAAAAAACAGGGAACTTTACTCACATGCAAATTGGACATTTGCCTCCCTGCTGACAACTGTCCCAAATGTGTTGGTGGCAATGCACTGATACACTCCTCCATGATTGATCACATGAGGATTATTGATCAGCAGGTTCCCCTCTACAAGGGAATAGTTTGGATCTGACACTGTGTTTATTTCTCTGCCATTCACTTTCCACCTGTTATGAATTGAAAAAAACAAACAAAAAACAAACAAACAACAATATCAACATTGTCATCATTAAACACAACATTTTTTGGTGAGAGCTCACTTAATGAATATGTCCATCTAGTTTCCTGGTCAAAACAGCATATTCTTATCTTTCCAATGCATATTTGGAGAGAACAGGACACACATGGTTAAAAGTGTAATTATTCTCTAATTCTATTCTCTATTCTAATGGATGACTACATTGAAATACAACTGCAACACAGCCTGTTATCATTTACAGCCCTGCTGAGCAGTTTGTAACATGCATTTTCAGATTCTCACCTTGTAGACAGTCAAAAGACACCGAAAACACTTACCTGTAATGTGGAGGTGGGTTTCCTTTAGCTTTGCAATTAATAAACACCTGCTTATCATCAGTGCTCAATGGAAAAATAATGTCACTTGGCTCCTGGGTGAAGACAGGCCCATGACGTGTAATTTCTATTTAGGAAAAAAAAAAAAACACACACACACACACATTAGTTGTACAATGGTTCTGAGCACATAACATTAAATCAAAGTGCTCTGAAAACTACATATAAACTCTGGACTCACATAATTAACCGTCAACATGACTCTTTGAATGCACTCTGCATTTAATTAACCCTCTTGTGCAAGTCACAAGGACGATAATGTACTACGATCAGAGAGAAATTAGCTAAAGATAATTTGCTTCCTGACTGTAACATTCTATGCAGCATTCAAATGGATCATGAAGTTGTGTTTTTATTTTTCTGCACTCATTAAACATCACAATGCTTACATGCACACAAACAATTTCATAGGTGCAGCACCCAGGTTAAGGTGACATACAGAGTAAACTGACTTCACTATATTTTCCTAATCAAATTATCTGCAGTGCAGTCAAAGAAAATGATTTATTAAATCACCCAGCATTAATTAAATTAATTAAACAATTAACACCTACTGTCTCTGGCTCAGGTTATGTTAGCTTGGCATGCTGCTGTTCTGAGTTGGTACAATGCTTGTGCAATCTTGAACTGCCACTTCAAGACAGAAGTTTTCAAGTCATAACAATATTATGACATCACTGAGTTTAGTTTGTGGTTACCATGTATATTACAATCAACAATATTGTCTCAGAAACCTCAGATTTGTATTTGCGACAGTTAACACAATCAGAAACAATTAATACATATTGTTGCTTTAACTGTCATGCACGTGCGCAAAATTAAACAGACCACAAACTGTCTAAGCTACATTACTCATCAATAGTAATTAGAAGTAGGATAACTCGTTTAGGTGTTTGTGTGAGAATTGCAGTATTAGAGTATTGCCTTCCTTGAGTTGCGAAGCTGTTATCTGTATGCATGCTGTTCAGGCATGTGTGTCTGCTCAGTCAAGCTTGTTGTTTTGGTTTGGTCCAGCCGAATGATCAATACACTGGAGTAATTAACTGATGTTGCACTAATTACTCCCATGAAATCTCACATTTCTTCAAAAGACACTGGACCGCTCATGCACTCCGTCCCTTTCCTCTGAAACTCGGTGTGTCATACAACGACTTGCACACCGTTCATTGTTCTTTTAGCGCTCTTGAGAGGATGAGATCCTTTTTTTTACACACAGCTAACCTTGAGTAGGACAGAGTGCTCCTACCCGCATCATCATCATCATCATCCTAATGAGAGTGGGAGTCTTTGCCTCAGGTAAGGGCCTTGTTTCCACAGCCTCTGAGGAAGGTGCTTTAATTTTACCCTGGTTGCAACTGTCCTTTAAATTAAACAAATTAATGAACCTTTAATAGCCGGGCTATTGCACCTGGGAAATAATCAAGCGGCTTGTGTGTATGCTTGAGAATAGGCTTGCCTTGTGAACACACCAACTGGACTGACCAGTGCCAAACATGAAGACGCACACCTATAGAATTATGCTAACTGGTTTGCACGGGAATGCACACAAAATTGCTCAATATCATCCATATGTTTAAACAGTAAAGCATGCTCAGCCATTAGCGTTACATCCCATTCTCTTGTTTTTTTGCAGGCTGCACAGACATGCTCTGGTGGAACTGCTGACTAGAGATGAGATGCTAAATCAATGGGAATATAAGCATACATAACACTACAATAGACCTACTCCATATGATGAATAAATTTAAATTTATTTGTTTGATGACTTGTAAATGGTTGGCGTAAGTTCAGTATACACTATATCATTCAAATGTTAATTGCCAACATTAAGTCTCACTTTTGGTTGTCTAAGCTTTACCGGTTACCGCATCCAGACATAAAGTGAGAGCTCTTAGAGAGATTTTAACATCTTAGCTGTAGCTCATACAGTATTAGGGAACTGAAAGGTAATGGTACTCTGCTTTTCTCTGAGTGGAGAGACGCTGCTCTATACACTGTGGGGATCTATGTTGCTGAGGACATACTACAGAATAAATTAGCGTTAAGAAAAGAGTTAGTGTGGATTTTTATAGTGCTTGCCACATTTCCCGTAAGTGGCAGCAGTCGGACATAAAAAAAGGAAAATTGCATAATAAAACAGGGAGACATAAAAAGACCAGAGAGTGGCTTCTCTCCCTCTCTACATTAGTCTCTCTTGAAATGTAAATCCTACAGTAGAGTGTATCAGAGGTGATCTGAAAAGAAAATTTAAACTCTGGTTGCAGTTAATTCTCAATCTTTAGAGAGACGTGAAGAAGTTTCACTTTATCCTGTGACAAAAAAAAAAAAAAGAAAGAAAAAAAGACGCCACTTAATTTAAAGATCTGGCTCTTTTGTTTTTGACCTGACATGCTCTGCCTCACTGACCTCTGCCTAAAACCTAAGTTAAATTTACAGATTTGGCTTTGTTCTACACAATGTTTAATGAACAGGTTGTAGATTTTGATTCTGATTTAAAAGCAACTACAGTAACGATCCCTCCTGGATAATTGTCATTCCCATTCAAATGAAATGATAACCTAAACAATATCTAAGAAAGAGGCAAACCCTCCATGTGAGAGATGTATGCATATCAGTTGTGTCATGAAGGCGACTTGACTTGTCATCTCACCGGCCAGGCACTCTTTGAGTGACAAAAGGATTAACAGTTCCCATGGCAACAACATCTTCATTTTCCAAGGTCAAAGATTCTCCTTCTTTCCATCCAGTTGTAGGAGACCGGAGAATATTTCTTGGGCAAACGCTCCTCCGTTTGGCTCTAGAAAAAAAGGAGGGCAAACGAGCACTGTTGAAATGAGGAGATGCATTCGCATCATGCCTTCTGGGAAGAAAGGAAAAAAAAATAACAGGCCAGAACTTGTGGTAAATCGGTGAGCCATTAATAATTCATTCAACCAAATAAGCAGAGCCAAGATGTCATGCCGAAGGGGCGGCTGGCAGCTGATACTGGGGAGCTGATATTTAGTGTATGCATACTGCTGCAACACTCCCAGGAGCAATTCCAGCAAAATAAATAAATAAACAAATAAAGAAGACAAGAAAAACAGACGTTCTCAGCAGTAGCAGCTGAACAGAGCATCCTGCCAAAGTTAAAACTGTTGCTTCAACATATTTATTGCAGCAAAATGTGTGATGTATTTAGCTTACAGTATATATCAGAGGCAATGCTAATGATTGTAGACAGACAAACTGAAGCGAAGCAGACTAAAAATTTCTTCTGTGGGCAAAAAAATTCCACTTCAAAACATCCAGACAGGCAACACAAATTTAATGAATCATGGTGTCAGGAACTATTGCTGGTGATCTCAAACTAAAAAACGGAAGCTTTTATCATTGGGCCAACCTTGTCAAATAACATTACAAGTAACTAATACAGTTTATGCTGTTTTGGAGCTTTCTGTGCACTGACTCACTCATGTTACCTCTGAGCACACTGTGGAAATGTTCTATAGTCAATATTTGGCTGGACTGCAGGAGCAGGCTAGCCCTACAAACGCATTTGTCACTGAGTGAGTGAGTGAGTGAGTGAGTAGGTAAGTAAGAGAGGCAACCAAATTTCAGAATTGGTCAGACAGTCATTATTCTGCCCTCACTGGTTGTTGACCTGTCAAAATAAATCTGCGTGAACGATCATTATGTTTCCAGGGGGCGTGTCGCTTACCGTGGAGTGACTGTGTGGAGCACTCTCGCTTAGCAAAAACAACTAAAAGCGGAAAGTGTCTCCATAAGCTGTCTAATCACACAGATGGTTTTTTTTACGGTATTGTGCTGATTGAGATTCTGACCCGCCATGCATCGTGGTAGAAAACAATAGAGGTTTTTTGCTTGAAATCACATCACATTGTGAGTACACACGGGACAGTGGGACACACAGTGGTGCTTCCTGTTTCTCACTGCTCAGGGACAAAGCTGCTATGAAGAGTCGGCAGACAGGCAGGTGGAGGCTGTTTTCCCACACATAAATTCAGCATTTTTAAAACTCGTAACATAAAGCCACATTACTGCTTTTTGGTCCTGTAATGTGGCTTTTTGGGTTGAATTGCTGGATATTTCTAATCCATATTAAACCTCTTTTACTTTGTACTATTAGGAGGACCTAACGTTACATGTATTTAATAAGAGCTATTTACA